>CAXIPT010000129.1:0-40886 GCA_964030475.1 Tethya wilhelma
AGAGCATTAGTTATTTGCTAATAAATGGGTCAACGTCATTGAAAAATGGTCAATTTCAGAGGCTTATAAGTGAGAAACCATACAACATATGATACCCAAATTAGGTGTGGTTTAATAACTTGTGCTAAGGTATGTATACCTCAAGTTTTGTTGAATTCTGTGAGGGTGCTCATTTTTTCGTGTTGATTTGGCATGGAATTACCCATAAACATTTCCATATGCACATTAATAATTTAATGGTAAATAATAATTCATAAATAATAAATACAATATGAGTCATTATCTGGCAAGCTGTGTTTCGCATATATAGTATACTGGCATGCAGTGACAGCTACTAGAATGTGCACAGCCGGTTGAGCTGGGGCCGGCTTACAAAAATGAAGAGATATTGCATGATCTTGTAAGAAATCAGTTTTCTTTCAAGGTCTTGGCAAATAATGCAAGAAAGTGGCTATACACTTCTCGATCTTGCAAGACGGAAAATTTTCTTGTGAGTCCTGCAAGATTCTTGACCTATAACTACACCAGACGTATTATTGCAAGACTCGCAAGAAAATTATCCATCTTGTATACAAGAGAAATTGCCACTTTCTTCATGGAAACATTTGATGTGGTTATAAGTTCAAAGACAATTTGATTATCCACACCTAATTGATAATCAACTTGTCCACTTATTAGACCTCACATTTTTCACTATAATTATAGTATAGACAAACCATAGCCCATAATAATTGTGGAGTCAAAAATAATATTATTGTGATTCATGCATGCATTCCTTGGATAATTATGGACAAACCATGCATTAATATTTAATTAGGCTAAGTGTGCATATGCAGCATGCATGTGTGACCTTACTTCTGTTGTTTGTCTCAGTGTATACATACTTGTAATTGTATAGAGACTGCATGCCCATATAATTGACCTGTGAGACCACCCATGGCCCTGCATAAATTAGGCTCATCATGTACTACTATATAGTATTACGTATTCTAAGAACAATAAAACTTGTATAGGACAATGGTGTACATATGCACTGTACAATCTCATGTGACATTTCTGTCATATATTAAACAATTATGCACTTGTGTGTACATGATTTTATCAGACATCAATACACATGCATGTATATATAGTCACAATTAACCTTGACAAGTTGGAAATGGTATTATGTCTGACAATGACAACCATGAAGTTCAGATAATTATATGTACGCACTTGCACATACATACACACATGCAAGTACACACACACACACACACACACACACACGTACACACACATACACACATACATATACACACACATTCACACACACACACACACACACACACACAAAAACATAAAAACATTCAGAATTTGTAGCCTCATTTCCAGACTCTCTCCTTTAATATTTCACTAGCTTATATACTTGGGTCAACGGACAATGTCATGTCTATAGAGGTTTGTAGGTGACATGCACGTTATTACAGTATCAATGTCTTTCTGCATGTAGAAAGACATACTACATGTAAGCCATGGACTTCACAACTCAGCTATAATATATTTTCCTTAAATAGCATTTATTAATAGGCAAATAGGCAAATTTATTTTGCAAATCATTAAGTATAGCTAGTTTTATACGAACACGAAAAAAGTAGTATAGTATACATTGTGCATGATTTGCCTCGTGCAGAGTCTGTAATATGATAGTAAAACACAGCTAGTACTAAAATTAATGATTACCTTACGTGAATCAGTGTCTCAGCTAGTGCCGCATTGCATTGCTTTGCTTTTGTGGACAGAAAAGACTGACTTCATGCTTCAGATCTCGTGCATGCATGTCATATTGTTGGCATGTGGGCATGGCACAGAGTGCAAGTGCAAGATTCACGGTTGTCAGAGCTAAAGGTTGATTGAAGGTTATATTATGCTCAAGACTCTGCCTATATTTTTCTTTCTTTAATGCTCAAAAAATAGCCCAACTATGCTCCCTATTATGCCTCTCAAGTTGTCTATGCTTATTACTACCAAATATAATATAGCACGAACAAACTGAAAGACCATTATGATAGTTATGTGTTTCTGTAGTTATACTAGTTAATTCACATGTTGTGAGTTAACCTGCTTCATCAAAAGAACACTAAAGAATGTGTAACCGACAATACAGTGACTGCTGAAACAGTTGAAGCCGGACTATTATACCATGACAGTATATTCACTCCAGTTAGGCCAACAAATTCCAGCCTATTATGCTGGGATGGTCACAAAATTTAGCTTATATTATGCTAGAATAATTCGTGACGCTCAAGAGTAATTATTATGCTCGAAATTATGCTAGCATAATCTATCAAGGCCTATTGAAGGTCCAATTTTTGTATACAATCTTTTTGTTGATTCTTTGTGCCATAGCTTAAATTTTGAGATCATATAATTAAGCTTTCTCTTGGAGAAACCAAGATAATTAGCGTTATAAACCAATTATTATAACTTTCATAACTTAAACATTGTAATCGGAAGCAGAAAAGTAATCATAATAAGAGTATATATAATTGGACGCAAAAAGTAATTATAATAATGCCAACCCAACTAAAAACCGATTTATGGATGATGCCTCACGCTAATGGGCTCAGCAACAATGCAGCTTGCAAAATTACTGAGAGAAACAGCAAATTTAAAATCACCATGCAATCAGTGCTAAAATGCAAACTTGCCATTGTTTTATAGCCCGTTAAATTTTAAATTAGTAACACCTGCTATACAGCAGGGCCTAAGGAATGCAAGATGGTTCCATAGAGGTACTTCAAGCTGCCACAGAAAACGCAGAGAAGCGAAAAAACTTCACAACTCATTCATTATGATCAAATCAGTTTTATTACTGTTTGCATAACATAAAGCATGATCAATCAATGTATAACCAATTGTCACAAAACAATAACTACACTATAATATAACCATAACTGTTACAATAATTTGGAAACATTTTTAATTGCTGCTTATAATAATATGGTGTGCGGCTTGGAGATCGTCTAGACATTCTAAAGGTCAGTGTGTGCTGCAAAGTTATCTTTGATTTTGTAAATGCCATGCATGCAAGACCAATTAGTAATATGTAATTATAGTATAGTTCCACCACATCCACATGTGCACACACACACACACACATGCACATACACATACATGCACACACACACACACACACACACACACACACACACACACGCACATACACACACACACACAAATACACACACACACACACATGCAGACACACACACACACACACACACACACAGACACACACACACACATACACACAATATTACACACACATCCAGTAAGTTACTTTTTTTACATGTTTTCTAATAGTATAAGCATTCACTATAATATAGCTTCTGTTTTATTAATTACTATAAAATAACTGTCAACATGATGCAGTAATAGGTTTTGTAAAAACACACTTCTGACATGAGCTATATAGTTCTTGGTAGCAAAAATGTACTATCTCTGAAGGGATAGTCCCAGGTATTTTTTTCTGTAACAGGTGAGTATATATAGACACTACAGAAACGAGCCCACAACAAGGGTCATGGGGCTAGTCTAAGAGTTTCTGAATCACTATCATGAGTTATTGGTCATTTGGGCAGTACTTTGTGGCGTGAATGCAGCCAGGCAGACTTTAGGACTAGTAAAAATACATATATGTGTGTCGATAATACATACATTATAATATTATAATTATTTAGTGACTGAATTCTTCTGTCATGTACATGTGAGCAGATATAATACTATATAAGCTGTGAAGCCCATGCATTGCTAACAGTGTATATGTGTGTGTGTGTGTGTGTGTGTGTGTGTGTGTGTGTGTGTGTGTGTGTATAGGATACAGCAAAGGTTGCTCTCTTTACCTGAGTCAATTAGCTTATAGCCTATAGCTATTTTTATTATTACTTGTGTGGCTTCCTGTTATATGGATATACACTGTATATAATTATAAGCAATTAGCATGACTATTCCAAATTATTGTTACAGTAACAGCTATAATAGTTATGATGCTTATAATACTTATTAATTAAAAGTAAGCTGAGACCATGCATTGATTATATATTATACAAAGTTAGAGCATGCATGCCAATTGACAATGTATAATATAATACTATGATGATTGTAGTAAATAAAAGTTGAATCAGGATTTAGCCTTGTGAAGCTTCCTTCTAGCCATAATCTCTTCTTAGCACCTAGGGAAAAATAGCTACTTTCATGGAGCAATCTTTCTGAAGAGGTATATATATACATTACTGAATTTTTTCAATAATGAGTGCATAATATGCACACATGCTCAACAGTGCTATACATGCATATAGTGAGGTAATGTTGCTACAAAAGCACTCCATATTTTCAGCATGCATGCATGACCTCTTAGCTTTTGACTCATTTAGCTTGTTCATATAATGATTTCCCCCGAGTTCTGGGAAAAAAACATTGCATGCCTGTAAGTTTGCGGACTAATTATAGTTACTCTAGCATAATAACATGCCAATAACTTGTGCATGCATGCATGCATGAAGCTAGTTTTTAAATTGAATATGTCCAAAGACAGTCTACACTAAGACCCGGGTTACGTGGCTGATTACTTCCGGTAAATCAAATGTACAGAGACATACGGGAGGAAAAATTGATTTTTAGTTACTGTACTCCAACGATTCTATATATAATGCCAATTCAGTAAATGCACAACACTTATAAATTACTAAATACTTTAAAACAAGGATGAAACAAGCCCTACATACTCCAGAAACAAGCTCCTGTGTGGTTGTTGGTCTGTGGTGAGTCCATATTTTAGCTGAAAGTTTCAGAATGAGCCAACTAGAGGTCACCGGACAACTTGATGTGAAACATGCTCCAGTCTTCATATTTCTAGTGATTATACTACACAACTATTGCTACATTTATATATGAAAAATTAGTAACCTACCAAAGATCATACTGAATAAGCAACCATGCACTGAAAATCATGAAATTTTAACTATTTCAGGTGATTGTTTCTTGGCAGTTGAACAGCTACACTCAGAAATACTCCTATAATATTATAGGATACATTTAACTTAGAAAAATTTATTAAAACTATTGAGAAGTTTTGATATTCTTTATGTACTGGATGACAGTCCAATTCTCACATGTACTCTGAGCCACAGTCCTGTCCTTTCAATGTTCAGTTCACTGGACAACTTGATGCGAAAAATCACAGCAAGATAAGTTTTGGGTCATAGATTAATTACATCTTAAACTCTAAGAATTCCAATGGTTGCTAGAAAATCTTCTATTTGAGTCATGTTATTCACTCACAAACTCTTAAAAAAGATGATTTTTGGCAGCTCAAATTGCCTGCATGACGTCACAATTGGGTGTGGTTTGAGGTAATAATAAACGCGTGTTCTTAGTAACCACGCAGTTGTCCTTCTTATTTCGTAGTAAAGAAGTCTGGATTATTTCATCAGACTCTTCAAAAGAACTTAAATTGTCAACTACATTGCAAATATTTGAGTTTTGACTTTCTTTGGTGTGTATGTGAACGGGACTTCTCATTTTCAGTTATTTCCCGTACGTTAAATTTTTAACAACTCATGACGTATGATGATCACGTGCAGTGTTAATGTTATGTAATTTATGTTTGTAGGAGTGGCCAAAGTACATGATATCGATCACGGTCGATACTCGGGTCTTAGTGTGAGGCCATGAGTGTGCATAGAGTATGAAGCTAATTTATCTTGGTCTTACAGAGCTGCATGTCTATTATTATAGCTTGACATGTGAATAAACACAATTAACTGCTGCAAACATTGGGTATACACCTAAATTTGTTTCCGTGGCACTGTTTAGATCTCACTGCACTACATGTGGATTCAAGCCTTTCAGTTAGGTTCAAATAAGGTATATACATATAGAAACCTCCAAGCATGCAGTATCCTACTGACATTATTCAACACTGGAAAATATCTGTACAATTAAGCTCATAATTACTGGTATTTCCTGCAAGGTCACTACTGTTACAGTATCAGTTGGTGGTGATTGTTTGACCTCAAACTATGTCTATCCCTGGCCTTCTATAAAGGTCACTCTTCAGGTGTCCTTTTATAATCAATGTATCTATATAGATTATTGTGGTATGTTCATACAATCATGTTAAATTCCTTAGTGCTGTATGTGTTTGCTATATTATAATAGTCTGACTCATGCAGTTCACCTCTGAAATCTGTACGTATCTACATTCTCTGTTATGTGACAGTGTGGGTTCTGCTACAAGATCATGCTACATGGGCAGCAGCATGACAGTGCTAGGTGCATCTTAGTTACAGTATGTCAGACAGTGAAGTTTAAAATAATTAAGGACTATACTAGGGGTACACTAAGTGCAATCCTCGCTCAGCAGCTCCACGATCCAACAGTCACATTCCCAATCGCTCTGGCAAAGATCGTCGCAAGTCTGGGCACCAGGGCAAAGATTGTCTCAGTAAAAACCTACTATCTAACTAGGCCCAAAAAGTCACAAGGCACTCTATCCATGCTCTAAAGCTACAGTTTCATCTTCCAAGTTGGCCTGAGACAAGTTCATGTTGAGGCAAAGTGCCTTACTTACTTTTGTGAGAAAACGCTGAAGTACAGCCAAGATACGCCACGAAGTTTACCTTGGTCTGCCACCACCACGTCGTCCACGAAAAATCTCGATTGAACCCAAACATAGCCTTGCTTCGCTCGGAATAATATATAGTAGCTCTCATAGTCTGTATAAAGACAGGATGAATTTTATCAATTTAGTTTTGATAACCTTTAGATAGCCATGCATGCAGTTTACTTGGCATATAAATTGTACCAGACTGCATGCACTATATACTAGTATAATTACATACGTACTACCGTACGTATGATAGCACTATATAAAACTGCATAAGTGGCTAAAGGACATGCATATATCTGTAATACATCCATATGCATACACACACACACACATGCACACACACAAAGTGCACGCACATAAATTATACGCACACACACACATATAATATGGGGTTATATACACGATTAACAGAACAATTAAGATAGTATAATCCACCATGCATGCATAGCATATGCCTTAAAATTCAGATTGCTACATACATTCCAAAAACAGGTCAAGATACCACAAGTCATGCATGACCTCAGTTTAAGGTTATACAGAAGCCTGGAAGCGCAAGTTTTAGACTGAGCAACAGTCCATATAATTGCACCATTTTGTCTAGAGTGCATGCATAATGTCAAACATACAAACCTAATCATTATTATAGCTTATTTAAAATCTTTTGTGTCTTAAATATACCTACCAAGGCCAGCCATACAATTTGACTATGTGTTCTGGCATAGTGTTTACAGAGAAACATATTATGTCTAAATTATCAATATGCCTTACAGTAACTTTTACAACAAGTGGCTATATCCAAGGCAGTATGAATCACAATGTTATTTTTGACTTCAAAATTATTCTGGGCTTTGGTTTGTCTATACATGGTGAAAAATGTGAGGCCTAATAATTGGACAATTTGATTATCCACAGTCATTTTAGACAAACCATAGCCCATAATAATTGTGGAGTCAAAAATAACATTGTGATTTCATACATGCATGCCTTGGATAATTATGGACAAACCATGCATTAATATTTAATTAGACTAAGTGTGCATATGCATGCATGTGTGACCTTACTTCTATTGTTTGTCTCAGTGTATACATAGTTGTAATTGTATAGTGACTGCATGCCCATATAATTGACCTGTGAGACCACCCATGGCCCTGCATAAATTAGGCTCATCATGTACTACTATATAGCATTAAACGAGGAGGTCGCGTATAAAAGGGCGTGGCCGGGAACGAAATTCGCACCGTCTGAAAATGGCGTCGGAATTTTTTATTTTAGAAATATGGTAACTAAGCAAGGGACTTACTCACGTGACGGGTTTTACACTGTCTTTTACTGAGTTTTACTAACCAAAACAGCTGCACAAACTTGGAGCGACACAGAGAGCGCCACAAATGAACAATTGTTGCAGTTTGAAAAAAAGTACGTGTATCTTGAGAAAGAAGTGTTCTTTTACCATGCCAGGGAATAAACTTCTTAACTGAAAGTGAAAAGGACTCGTTTTTGCGTGTCTGAAGATTGATAGGACCGTCAATGATGCCCAGAGTTTCCCAAAGTCTCAAAAAATAAGCTTGCACTGCTGCTTGTAGCTGCTATAAATATTTGGAGTCAGTCCATTGGTTCTGAGCCATCTAGTGGTTCTATTTCTCAAGCTCAGGTCAGTACTTACAGAGTTAGAAAACAAAATACACACACATTTTAGTGTAACAGTTCTAATATGTGTGGTAGGGGTATATACAGGTGGTGTGGATGGCCGAATAGTGAGGGTCAGGATATGTCGATGGTAGATGTGTCTGCAAGACCCCTGTACTGTGACAGTCGTTATGATTTCGTGGTCAGTCAGCAGAGTCTTATCTGTGCTCAAGTTTACACCTGTAGTTTGTGATAAGTAAGTGGTCTATTTAGTGTATGTATATGTGTACATGTGATAATAGTGGAGTCAGGTCGTACTAACACAGGTATACATGTGATTTTCTTGACCCACATTTTCACTTCAGCTTGGCTTATGATAAAATGGTGTTGAAGTCTCCACTTCCACGTTGAATTGGGTATTTGTCGAGTCCATTAGCATAAAAACATCCATCTTTATTATTTTGATGGTTAGTTCATACAATACAAATTTTAGCAAATAATTGATGCATGACTGACTGTTATTGTACAGATCAGCTGATATTCAACTTGATAATAAAGATAGAAGAGAGCACCAACTCCACCACAACCAGTGTACCATGTACTCTCTTCGTGTTTCTTCTCTACAGCGTCTATAGATACCTGCTTGACTCACCATCTTGATCCCGGTAACTGAAAAAACAACACTATTATTATTAAAATTGAATAATATCCAACCGGTTTCAAAATTTCAAGCACAGTTTGAAAGCGCTCGTCCTCTCCATTATATTCTTTTGGTTGCTTTTCCAGCTTTCTATGCCTTACCAGTCAAGAGTTAGCTATTGCCCCATGTTAAAAGTATTACCATGAATCTCATAACTTACTTCTGGTGGCATTCTCAAACCAGATAGACTTTTATTAGTTCTATATCTTTACATAATCTACACATTTTATCTCTTTATACATACCTCATAGGTTACCTTTATGTTACAAGTTTTTGCGGGTACTAATGCTTGATATTTTAAGAGATGCAATGGCTTCAAATATGCAGAATTAGTTCCTATAAAATATTTTTAGTCAAACAATCTTTGTTGTTAATTGATAATTTAGGAAAATGTGAAAAACCAAGGAATATCGTATCAAATATACCAACATGCACAAATCAATGCTGTTTTACTATATAGTGCATGCAGATTTGAGGCCAAATCCTACTTGTATGTGTAAGTGCATGCTTGTATACAGAGTCCAAAGACAAAAGCCATTGTCATGATATACTACAATTTGAGATCCCCACAGGCTGATGGACCTAGCTGATAGACTATTAGTGGAAGATGCCTAGCAACACTATAAAAATTCACTACTTTGTTTTTAAAGTGTTGCTAGGCATCTTCCACTAATAGTCTATCAGCTAGGTCCATCAGCCTGTGGGGACCTCAAATTGTAGTATATCATGACAATGGCTTTTTGTTTTTCAACTCTGTATACAAGCATGCACTTACACATACAAAGTAGTGAATTTTTACTTGGTAGTGAGCATTGTGGGCCATTTATGGCATTGCCATGGTAACACAGTATACTCACTACTAATTAAAAATAGTGAAATTCACTACTTAGTTTTTACAGTGAAATTTGTTAACAGAATACAGAGCAAATGCTTTAATACAAAATGCTCGGCAAATTAATGAGACTAAATTATTTGATCCTGAATATGAGTGCACTTAGCAATCATGCATTTAAGCCACTTCATGACATCATTGTGTAGTAGATAATTATCATGGTATGATGGTTTTAGGCCAGTTCTTGGGTTCCATCATGGTGTGATGGTTTTAGATTCTTCGGTTTTCATCATGGTATGTCTCAATCATGAAATTAATTATTCAAGCAATTTTTGTACGAACAAAATGCATGTATAACGTATAGTTTACGTCGTTCGCAAGATCGATTATCAACTCGATTGCAAAAACTTTTTTTGTAGTATATTATATGAGATGTGCATATGTGCGCATTATAGTATCCAGATGGTTCCCGTTAGCTATAGGTACAGGCCGAATGACACGATGGTCAAAGTTTATGCCTCAGGTGCCTGTTGAATTGAACTTAGCGTGCTTCACTGAAACTGACATACTGGAGTGCATGCATCAGAACAACTTAGTTTGTTACTGGTAAGTTGACTACTGTCATAGCTAGAATATCATACGTGCGGTAGTACATATAGTAGGAATTAGCCGACTGTCCCATAAACACAATACAAAATGTTGGTCACCATAAAATCTAGTCAAACAAAATTAACAAGCCTTCAAAGTTACTCATGAAGAGGCTCTCAATTAATGACAGCTAGATTACCTTTTGCATGCAAGGCCGAACATTCACAGTAACTTTCCTCAGCACTCGTAGTAGTCTCCTGGGCCAGCCGCTTTCAAAGAAAGAAAGTGTCTGGTAACACTGACTGGTATAGCGGTTTTGTTCAAGTGTCCAGGAATTTCTCATACACTTTATAGTACCGACAGTTTATTACACTATACACTTTAGTACTACTGACACTGGTAGTAACTACTAGACTGACTCCAGAGGAGATCCGACATCTGCGGGTTAATTGGAGGTGCTCAGGGATCATGTGATATTATTTCCGGGTCTCTGTACTTGTACATATCAAAGCTTTTAGCCATTTCCAAAGGGCTGTAAGCAACTTATCTAGCGAAGTAACAAGAAAGAGAACAAAACTTAGCTTATTTCTAAGCAGTAGCGTCTGATTTCAAGACCAGGAAACGTGAGTCACGTGTTGTATTAATTTAAGAATGGTCTGCAATTAACCCGCGGATATTTGACCTCCTATGGACTGACTCCAGGTGAAGCCATTACATCACATCAAGTGTCAATTTTGACAAGTAATAAAAATTTCCAAAAAATATGGAGTGTAGGAATGGGCAGTGCGGGAAAAAGTAATGAAACAAGGAATGTCTCAATTTTGGCGCATGACTACTTCATTTTTTTCCCTTTTTTATTATTCCTCATCATCTTGTAACCTTAATACATGCAATGATATCGAACTGTACAATCATAGTTTCAAGTTTACAGATTCAAATTGTTTCTAATCAGTTTGGTAGAAATATGAAGTATTAAATCATAGTTGGGCAACCTGCTAATAATAATTACGGTTAAATTGCAAAAAGTATTCTATGCTAAGGACTGTTACAATAGGGCATAACAAATGAAGTAGTCATGTGCTGAAATTGAGACATTCCTTAGCCTGGGAATGAGGCTACGCCAGGAGATCCAGAGTGATGAAGATCAACGCTGAACATTCAATGCAGGTAGACTTATAATAATAAGAGGTAGTTTAAGATCTATGGCTTGTATAAACTACATATAAAATTTGTGATTGGGTGTTATAAACCTACAAGTCAATATCTCAAGTTATTGAGTCAAATTGACAACAGCTTACTTGTTTATTTTTTTATTCTAGTACACAATACAGTTCATGTGACCATATGGTTGACATCAATACCGAATAATTGTACTCTGAGACACCACAGACTATAAAATCAAGTTCAGGTCTTTGCCTGCTGTCTATGTTTGTGGCTGCTATGGTGCTCTTCTATTTACTCAGTTAAAGGTTAGTTTAAGTTAAATTAGTCGTACAGAATGATTTTTTTTCTTGGTAGAAAAGCTCATGTTGCATATTGCTTGTTTTTCTCATCATATGCATAGTGTTATTGTGAGTTAGCTTGTTCCGGGCCCAGATTCCTTTTTTGTAAATGTTTTCATAATTTTTATTTATTTAATTTTGCGAATGAGCCAGGAGGAGCCTGGGAAAGCAGCTGTAAATTGTATAGTATCGTCTGTACTAGTTCTTGTCCTTTGTGGAGAAGTTGCATGTCCTCTTCTCAGAGGTTCTGTTTGTAATGCTTCAATATACGGAATTGGAATTTTGGGTAACCAAGAATCATCCACAGTCGGAGGTTCTACTGCATGTAGCTATAATTGTAATAATCAGGTTCTTTTAGTACTAGCTATATAATAATCATTCTGTTTCAACTTGCAGGTGGAGTAGGATGAATATCTAGCTGATAGAGGAATATCTTTTTGGAGCATCTTACCTCAATCTCACAATGTTATAAAAATTAATACGGTTGCAGCATATTAGTGCATTCATGGTATAGCTATGTTTCACTACCAGTGAACTTGGACAATCTATCTCAGTAAATAAAACTATGATCAATATTTTTAGCCATGCATGTCATACAATCTGACACCATTAAATTCCAGTCGGAGAGGGGGGCTGTAATTACATGCACTGGCATGTGCATGTAGTTTCCGGGTCATCAGTTGTCAGTGACAATGTAAATTTATACTGAAAATTATTATATGCAAGAGAATTACTTCAGACAATGATGCATATTCCAAGTTATGCCTGCTGTAAGTGAAGTACACACTGATTAATTTCAAGAGTCACAAAAGGGTTAATAGCGAATTTTTTAATTGGCTAACCTTCTCTCCCTAACACCACTAACAGAGAGGGGGATGACCTTTGACCTTCGACCTTTAAATTGACCCTCGAAATATTGACGACCTACCGAATTTGCAAAGCTTGCTATATTTAGCTCTTGCATTTGACGTCATCAGCCACACCCACCTAAGCTTGGATTGAGCTGCAAAATTTTTTAGACAATTGTAGCCTTCTACCTTCTAATCAGTTCATATTTCAAGTTTGAAGGTTATAAAGTTGATAGTTTTGTACTGATTGCATAGCAAATTTTGCCATACGCCTTTGTGAATAAAATTGCGGCAACTTTAAAAAATACATAAAATAAAGAGATTAAGCCTTGAAATTAAAAATTCCAAATTATCTAAAAATGTGTAGAATTAATTTCAGAGGTTAATTAAAAGCTATTAAAATTCGATGACGTAACTGCAAGAGCTCTAGCTAGCAGTTCATGCTTGATCAGTATAAACTCTTATTGTAACAATTAATATAGTTCTATTAAACCTCCTGGTTGAAACAAGGCAAGTTACCTGAACAGTTTTAATCAGTGGCGTAGCCAGAGGGGGTTCAAGAAGTGCTCGAGCACCTTGACCGGAAGAAGAGAATGACTAATAATTGGCTTTATTAATAGCTACTCAAGCCATTTTATACTTAATTGTTTATTCCTTGAAGCTAGTTATTTAAGATTTTAGACCTCAAACGCTTGAAAGACAAACTTTAGAACAGTTTAGTTCATGCTAGCTCGATCAAGAGCGCTCGAGCGCTCAAAGCTGCTCGCAACTAGAGTTCAAAGGTTACGGGAACGGGGTCACGTGCACTAATTAGTGGGCGTGGCACCTAGAAATTTTTCGCACGCTTCACGCGCGCACCTCCTAGTTCTAAATCCTGACTACGCCCCTGTTAATGGTGACATGAGGATAAGGAGAGTACACTGACTTCAAGAATATCATTAATGGCACAGTGTTCTTAGTGATCAGTGATCCACATAGTGAATTAATGGGGATCACAACATCCTCAATGTTAACACTGAGTGTCCTCAGTGATGCATGTCAGTATATAATTGTTAAATGGCTTTTCAGGCTGTCCTACAGCGGTTGGTTAAAGGGACATTGTGCTTCAATATGCTTCAATGTCCACATCTGGAGGTGGTTTCAAACGGTTTGAAGGCATTTGAGACTAAACTGATTCATTTGTAAACAGTACAAGCCGAATTGAGTTAGAGCTAGCTAGCTAGTAAAATAACTACACATTTTTACCTTAATTGAGACTCCAATCCACAAACCAAAAAAATGATGGATTATAATTTCTGTCACGAGAAACACTCAAGAAGAACAGGAAAGCTATTTCTATAGAGAATAAACCTGTTTGGACTTTCAATTTTGCCTACTAAGGCTATTTCCACTCATTGATAAAATTTTCACTTTTATTAATGCTCACCAATTACGTCATTAATCCTGCTTCAATCCAGTTTCACGTTTACACGCCTCATAAATGTAGGTGGTTTGTGGTAAACATGTAAACAAGCAAATGTTCATCTGTTTAAACCAATTTAAAAGTGCGTGTAAATGGGGCTAATGGTGACTAGTCAGATGGAAACATCGAGGGGCAAGGCTAAACAAAATGATCAGCATCAGCAGGGTTGCTAGCTAGCTTGATCACGGACTAGTCTCCTGGGAA
Source organism: Tethya wilhelma (assembly GCA_964030475.1). Taxonomy (NCBI): domain Eukaryota; kingdom Metazoa; phylum Porifera; class Demospongiae; order Tethyida; family Tethyidae; genus Tethya; species Tethya wilhelma. The sequence goes on from CAXIPT010000129.1 coordinate 14,415, forward strand.
TGAGACTGAAGTATAGCAGAAAAATTACTCTACAAGCCTAGTGTGCTTCACTGATCTAGTTTAGCATTTGTTGCTAGGTTTGAACAATATTTATAAAGCATGCATATGCAGGGCTTAATTGTAAAACAGTCCCTGGCACTTTTAGTTGCAAGAATTCTTTGACAAAATTCTGATCCCACGTCCATTACATGTAAATTAAAATACCAAAAGTCTTTATGAGCATGCGCGCCCCTAGGTGTTGTTCATTCAATTAGCTATTTCCAGTTTAGTAAAAGGCATGACAGTTGCTTCAGTACGGTGAGCCTCATCAATAACATAAAGAAACAAATTAATGCGTAAATATACAAAAACATAGTCTATCGAGCTAGACACTCCTCCTTTGTCACATTGCACGTGCCAAGAGAGGTTTAGCAAAGGTCACATTCAAAGCGCAATTAACAAAAACGCGGAATTAAATGTGCATTAACAATGCACACTATTTTAGACAAAGACGGCAAACAAGACGAGATAGACTTGCAGCCTGAAAAGCACTCGCTAGTACCAGAAGATATCCTTTGATAGCCACAGGTCCATTATTGACAGAGTAAAAGTTGATAGACTGACAGGTAGTCAGGTAGAATCTGTTCCACACGCACTGTTCAGTCTTTTTGTACCTTTGTTTAATGCCTTGGGCCATGCTTCGGCTTACATGTAAAACTGTTCTCAAAGCCATTTTGGGTACAAAAGCTCCAGGAATCATCGATAACTAACATACTTTACACGCGGTGTATTTCCATGCACGCAAACTACCACCTACACGTAAATTACTAACCAGAATCTGGGTAGTTGAATCTGATTGGTCAATTGATATCTCATTAAACGTCACCTTTGCTAGACACTCTCTCTCGGCGCGTGCAACGTGACAAAGGAGGAGGGTCTAGCTCAATAGACCACCAAAAACATAGCTTAGATCCATGCAATTAGTCTGAGTATTTGGGAGAAACAGTTGACTGACAAAGGATATAGACATAATCCTATTCTTTTGTTCAAGCAACAAGCTCAGGATGATCCGAGTGGTAGGCTAGTATCAGATGATATTCTTCTTTGCATACATACAGAGTTCCAATGTGAAATAATGAAGAAATTTGCTAACAAAGCAATTTGTATGGATGCTACTCATGGTGCTAATCAGTACCTATATTTTCTGATCACCGTGTTGCAGTCTACACGAATTCATCCTTAATTAATTTCCACCCAGAAGTTAAACAAAATGGTGGCCAAGCACATGGCAACACAGAAGAAACAGCCAGAAAAGAAGTAGCTAAAGTTCTCAGAGCCATATTTGTTATAAGGAAGTAATTTTTAACAGGAATACAGTGTCTAAATTGTCTTCAAGTTGAATTTCTATTGTGTAGCGATAAAATGGACCAGACAACTTTGATTTTTTGGGCAGCATGGTGCAAAACTACTGAGGGCATCCATACTCTACCAGTTTGTAACTTACATCTAGCAGTACAATATACTATAGTAGTATTCCAGTAACTAAAACTGTATAGCTAAAATTACTAGTCCAAAACCACTAGAAATGCGGTACTTTACTGATCTACTAATCACGCCTATTGACATCAGACAAGCACCACTTGTAAGACACTGTACTTTTAGCAGAACTTATTCTGTGCCCATACTCCAGTCTTATCTAGAGATACTGAGTGATGTTCAGTGAATTTTCTTGATGCGGTAACTTAGAATTTTTGGGCAACCAGTCTTTCTAGCTCACAAGACTTGCTGTGCATGCACATTCCATCCTGAACCACAAGTATTCCAAGTAAGAAGCATGCAGGTAAAACTACGGAGGAGATAATTATACCTTTGCAAAATCCTGAAAAGGTTATCCATGTGCCTTCCTTTTGACATCATCAGTCAACATAATTGCAAATGATGTAATTATTGATAATTTAGCATGCGCAAATTTAGTACTACGCGACATAATAAGGTCAGTGCAAAGTTTTACGTGACGTGAAGGGCAACAAAAATTGACACACCCACAATTACGATGCGTTCAAGCAGACTGTTGGTAATCAATAAATTCTGTGAAGGACTATCTGTAGTATGGGCTATTTCAAATAGACAAACAGAAGTAGCATTAACTGTCTGGCTCCATACAGTAGTTCTCGACCAGCAATTTTTATGTCAGATGATGCAATACAATATACTGGAAAGCAGGGATTACTGAGAACTCTACAAAAAAGTTTTTATGTACCTGGCATGTAAATAGATCATGGAGAAATGCACTTGCAAAACACGTAACTGACAAGTAAAAAAAAAACATTGGAAATGTACAAATGGCCAAATCATAAAAAGAAAGCAAACAACATGTCTATTTCTGTGTGGGCTGCATGTAGTACACTTTTCCCATGTCGAAACCCTCATGTTGCCCATATTAATTGCGCACTAGTCGTCACTCCGACTCACTCTCATTTTTGGTTGCGGCAGCATGAGTAAATTTGCTCTAAAGAAAGATTCATTGTCATTACGTTTGACTAGTTCGCAATTGAAGACTACGATCTTGGGAAAGATTTTTAATTTGTACCCAAGCTCTATCTTTCTTGTTGCAGAAGATGGAACAGTAGCGCTTCCGGATGACGAAGGAGATTTCGATACTTACGACATGAACGAGACGTTGTGGACCGTAAATAGCGATCAGGCGACGTGTAAGTCAAGGCAACAACTATTTCGTACAGGAGTTACATTCGGAGAACTGTCTCAGGCTCAGCCTCAAACCACCAACTACTATTCATACCAACAGCCCTCTACCTCAAAGGCTGCAAAATGGAAACCTTTCATATCACATGGCAAACACAAGCCACCAGGAGTTACCAGGCAGGAAGCGGTCGCAAAATGAGGAAGCTCCATCGAGACTTTGACTTGGACAAAAACGATTGAAGTTTGTTGTATAGAGGATAATAACATAAAGAAACTAATGAATCTACCAATTTCCTTGTCGGAAAAAACAGCAACCGTGGAGAGTATTGGAGACATTGTCTCAGAAGAAATTTTTCTTGGGGAAGCAGTTGTTCTACTAGATTCTGGAGGATTCCCAACAGTGCAGGTACCAAAGGTAAGCAGCAAGTGATAATGAATGCCACCATAGAAAATTAGTGCAAGTGCGTGCGTGCGCATGCGTGTACTATATACTAGATGACGATTTTCGGCACGCCCAAACAGAGAGAAGAGATTCTGCATTGACTACGGAAGACTCAACGCAGTAACAAAGAAAGATGTTTGCCCTTTACCACGAATTGAGGATATTCTGGATACAGTTGGCCAGACGCAATACTTCTCCACCTTGGACTTGGCATCTGGGTATTGGTAAATCAAATTAGATCCAGCTACCCGAGAGAAGTCAGCCTTCACTACCCATCATGGTCTGTTTGAGTTCAATCTCGTATGCCATTTGGCCTGTGCAATGGCCCTTCCACCTTCCAGCGACTCATGCAAGTTGTTCTTGTAATGACTGTGTTTGTCATTGTATATGTACTTCCTGTTTGTGGTAAAGATTCATATCCTGTGTCATGAGCTAAAAATAACCTATATGTAGATGTGCACATGTTGTTACAGAGTTGTACAGAGTTGAAGATATATCATTTTTCTAAGTAATACTCAGTTGAACTGTATCTAGTTGGGTGGTTGCTAACTAATACTAAGAAGATATTACAGTTCTTGCTGGTATTGAGTAGAAGACCTGTTTTGTGTATATCAACGACTTGTTGGTGTGTTCCCGTACCTTCGAGGATCACTGGCAGAAGTGTTTTCCAGATTTCGCCAAGCCCGATTGAAGCTGAAACGTAAGAAATGCTCCTTTCTGTACAACACTACCTTGGCCTCGACATGGAATTTCTCCTGATGAGACAAATGTAGAGAAGGTGAAACAATACCCTGTTCCCACAGAGGTGACGGAGGTGCGACAGTTTCTCGGATTGGCGTCATACTATCGCTGTTTTATCGCTAAATTTGCCCCTGTTGCTGTTCCTCTCTATGAGTTGACAAAGAAAGACCGAGAATTCGGTTGAACCCCAATTAAGCTGTCAGGAGGCTTTTGTGGAATTGAAGTCCTGACTGACAACTGCTCCTGTGTTGGCCTATCCACATTTCCAGGATGATGCAGTGTTCGTGGTGGAGACGGATGCTAGTACAAGGGGACTGGGAGCTATCCAGTCACAGCGGCAAAAAGATGGCTACTTGCATCCAATAGCTTTTGCCTCCCGACAATTACATGATGGAGAAAAGAACTATTGTGTCACCGAGCTAGAGACCCTTGAGATTGTATGGGCCCTCAAACACTTTTGGCATTATCACAAATGTATCCTCTACACGGACCATGCAGCATGTACATCCATGCTGAAGACAAGCTGTCCTACTTCGAAACTTGCTAAATGGGCTCTTGTGATTCAAGAGATGAATGTTGACATCCGCTACAAAGCTGGGAAAGGTAATACTAATGCCAACACTTTGACACGTAATCCGATTGGTGTTGTATCAGCCATCCAACCAGCTCCCACTGCTTGCACTCATGACGAGTTGACTGCGGAGATTGCTGATATCCAGGCAATGCAGAGGGATGATTCTTCTTTCCTACCAATGATAACCTACCTTGAGTCCCAAGCACTACCCAAAGAGTGACCAGCTGCCAAGAGAGTTGTTCTGGATAGCCCTCATTTCGAAGTGATATATGAAGTTTAATACTAATTGAATCCTCACTCTCCAGGACGTTGGTGTTTGGTTGTGCCAAAATTTTATCAGCCGATCCTTCTCAATGAGGTCCACAATCGACGGTATTCAGGACATCTAGCTGAGAAAAGAGTGTACGATACACTTAGGAGAAGCTACTGGTGGTCTGGTATTAGAGCTGATGTGCGTAGACACTGTCGCAGATGTCTTGTGTGTGTTTCTCGCAGAAGAGATGTACCCCCAACCGATACCTGTTGGTGGCCCGTTTCACGTAGATGTGTTGCAGCTTCCCCCAACCTACAATGGAACAAATATGTCATTGTTTTCATGGATTACCTCACAAAGTGGGCAGAGTGCTTTACAACCCCAGACCAGACTGCAAAGACGATAGCACGGTTATTCGTTGAGGAAGTGGTCACTCGACATGGAGCTCCCGTGAAGTTATTGTCAGACTGTGGTGCTAACTTCCTGTCAGATTTGCTGTTGTCAGTGTGTGAATCTTGGAGTTGAGAAGATAAATGCTTCTGGCTACCATCCACAAACGGATGGATTAGTTGAACGTTATAATCGCACTCTAATCTCCATGCTGTCAAAGTCATCACGAGCTCACCCCTGTGATTGGGATCTTTACCTGCCGTTTGTACTCTATGCATACAGGACCTCGTTTCAAAGTTCGACCAGAGAGAGTCGATTCTTTCTTTCTTTTTTATGAGAGAGATGCTAGATAGCCTACTGCCAGCACGTTAGGTGTGCAGACCTCTCCATATACCGTGGATGTGGATGATTACAAGCATGACTTGGTCTCTGGATTGAATTTGGCCTGGAAACTTGCTCAAAAACACATTGAAGATGCACAGAAGAAAAACTTTGACAAGAGTGCTAAGTCCGTGCAGCTGATCGAATCATGGTGTTCTCACCAGGAGAACAGCATGGAAAGACTGGCGGCCGTATCACGGACCATACAGAGTGCTAAACATTACACCCACCAATGTTGAAGTCCGGGTCGCAGATCAACCTGATGAGGACTCTATCTTTGTTTCCTTAAGTCGGGTGCACCCATGCAATCCTGAAGTCTCCGAACAATCTTGGACAGGAAGGAAAAGACGCAAACCCAAGTCTCGCCGTAGAAAAGACACACACCCAGACGATGTTGAAAGTCCACCTGCAGCTGAGTACGGTGGTCCTATCACTAGATCAAGAGCTAAGTTAAACTGGTAACAGTAACTGGTAGGAATTCTTAATTAGCTATATGTAATTGTGTTTAGGTCTTTTCTTTGTTTTTGTTATTAGCTGTGTAGTCTCTTTGTTTAAATAATTATTACTTCCCAGAGACCAAGGTCACTCTCGGAAGGGGGAGATGTAGAGACATGCAAGCCTGCAATATGCATCGTGCTATATTTAGGTAGGTTAAGGAAGTTTACAAAAAGTGGCCAAAATTAGTATTAATATTATGCGAAAAGTGAATATCTTTTGAGTTGTTCTTTGAAAACATAGTATGATGCTAACCTTAAGATTTCAAGAAAATTTTGGTGGTAGCCATAGTCATATGACCTATATTTTTTGCTGAATCAGCAAATTTTAAAAGGAACTGTACAAAATTGACAGCTGCATGTTTGGGGACGAAATATATCTAAAAGACCTCACAGCTTCACATTTTCATATCGAAAAATTTTTGCTTCATTAAGAAGTTATAAGGCACAAAAAAGCAGTTTCTATTTAATGCACACCCATTTCAAGACTTATAACTTAAACACAAAGCAAATATGAAAATGTGAAGATGTAGATTATGTTGAGCAAATTTAGTAATAGAAATATAGAAACTGAAAATCACTTCTTTGTTAGGGTAAAAGGGTGTAGGGTTTCTGTGCATTTTTATTTGCCGATTTAGCAGAAATTAAAAATCATGTGACTAACATTATGGATTCAGTTTGAAGTATATTACTTAGGAACATTTTTTGCTTTTATGGCTATAGTAACTATAGTAACAAAGTTACGGCCTTTTAGCATAATGTTTCAGTAATTAGAATTACCTTTCCTCCTGAGAATTAATTAATTGTTACTAAGTTTGGTTGTCACTCACGTGTGCCGCCGGAATTCTGTGTGAACATGGCATGCACTGTGTAAGTATTTCTTTTCCTTTTTGTTTTCTAATTGACTTGTGTTATATTGTGTTACAGCTAGTGGGAATAAGATTGAGTTTATAACTGAGAATATAAATTTACTGTGAGAGCAATTCTGTGCAAAGAACCCGGTCTTACATTTTCAAAATTGGCTCCAGTAACTAATTTAATCCTAAGACTCCAACAATGATCATCATTAGTAGTATGCAACAGCTTAACACAGAAATTATTAGCTATTTCTTCCTGGCAACAGTGGAAAACAAATGATTGGAATCCAGGATTTTTCCAAAAGATAAGTAAATCAGAAATTGCACAAGTGGTTTAACATAGATGCCCTTGATACAGTTACTGATGAAAAGGACACAATATTCAATATCATAAACAACTGAATATGTTTGCAAATTATGAGTATTTCGTACTGGGAAGGTGATGCCATGCTTGTCTGGTGACTTTGTCTTTTTCTCTATTTTTCAAAGTGTTACTTGAAAAGGCAAAATTCATTCGACTGTGACACACTGCTTACCAGTATCGTACACAAATTGAAGAAACAGTCAGAAAGTACGCTTCTAACATTTATTCTGTTAGTTGGGTGTACGTATTTTAAAAAGTATACCAACACATTTCTTGGGAAGATCCCAGAATCTAACTTCAACTCATTTACTAGTGAGGACTCACTGATGGATCAGCACATACAATTGCTCAATTATCTCCCTCAGACCATTTGGGATAGGATATCCAGATGATACCTTAATTGGAAGCACTTTAGTACCATTGGCTTCATAGTTGCTGGGTCCTACATATGTGGCAATAAGTCAACATTGATGTCACGAGACAGGCTCCATTACACTGTAATGGTTGGCTACGAGCTGCTAAATATCTTGACATAATTTTATAGTGGGATACTGAGGAAAACAAACAAAATTGGAAATAAAGTTGACCCACTGTTGAAGGAGTGTGGATTGAAGAACGGCCAAGTCTGTGGAGATATACAAACTGCCACAACACTCCATCTAACTCGAGACCTGAAAAGTCTCCCGCCCACCACTACAACTCCCTGGAGAGAGGCATTGATAGCATAATGGACTCTGTATTAAGGTCATCTGATCAGGACACAGATAGTCTCTGTGACTCAGACACTACTGAGGATGACTCTGAAGAGAGTGCTAATGATTTAATTTGAATAGAACCAGACCAGTTTTGGTTTTTAACCAATTTTAATTGTAAATTGACACAGAAACTTTCATGCTATATACCATAGTTTGAGATATTTTCGCATTGAAAATATAAAATTTCACGTGTTTAATTTTCGTACATACGTAGCGCCCGCATTAGTATTGGTCATGGGTCATCAAAATTTTGAGTGTTTAATTTTCGCACACAGCGATGTGTACAAAAATTTCCCCAATGCCAATATTAGTTAAATTATGGTAATTGAAATTCGCTATTATTCATGAACTCTAACAGTCTACTAAGCATGCTGTGAAACATTTCAAGTGCCATTAAATGTAGTTTTACCTTTCAACTAACCTTTGCAGGCATTGGCCATAAAAAAAAGGTCAAGTACAGAGTGTGGGAGCAGTCTGTAGCACCCTATTTCTACGCTTTCTTGCATCCTTTCAGAAATTTTACAGGTTGCCAGCATTACAGGAAGCTCCTTAGGTGATTAGTCTTTATTTGAAGAGTGCAGCTTACATAGTTTGTGAAATGCACGTTTATTTTCGTGAGTGAGTTTCTGGTTGGGTATTAGTTATTAAATTATATTTTTGTTCACCAACCCAGTATGCAGATTGAAAATATCAAACTTTAATTATTAATGAGCTCAATAATTAACGTCATTAAGCTACTATTTAGCTCTTTCTCTTTCTAATGAGCCCAAAAACATGGCCTAAAACCATCGCTAAAGTAACAAACACAAACATGCCAAACCTCCAATTTTCTCCATCTTCTCTTTCTTCTTCTTCTTCTATCAACTTAGACTATTCACTTTCAGAAGCTGATTCTTGAACAAACGAACTTGGTTTCTTCTGGGACAGTCACTTTTGCCACCAGTTTTTAGCGCCTCTCATTGAGTAGCTAGATACAAGGCGAAAAGCGCCTCCTCCATATGGCCGCCATTAATTTCTACACTCATGCAAAATTCATTAGCTTCTAGAAGATCCGAATTGACGACCCTTTCCACATACAAAAGTGTGTGTTATTTGGAATTCAAATGCAAGTCGCCTAGCACCTGGAACTATTTTGTGATGCCTGGTTGCTCTTCGTAAGAGATGAATTAGGACTTTGATTATCATAACATATAGAAAGGCAAGTAAATCTTATGATACAGCTCCTGCCTCCAAATGACTGAGATGTGTTTCAAGGCTTCAGTCAGTATCAAGCAGGCTACACAACCTTACTCAGCCTGGCAGCAGTCTGGTTTGCCAGACTACTAGCTCAGTAGCTAGCTACACACACCAACTCAAATGTGATTTGTAGAATTATGGAAAAATGAGAACAAACAAGTAAAAAAACATTGGAAATGTAATGAGACACAGGAATGGCTAAATCGTAAAAAGAACGCAAACAAGATGGAATGGCTGTTAGAGTGTGTAAGGAATTCTTCCTATGGGCAAAATGAGAGACTCAATAAGGTGATGGTTAAGTGCAGCCCATACAGGAAGAATTGCTTACACACTCTAACAGCCATTCCATCTTGTTTGTGTTCTTTTTGTGATTTAGGCATTCCTGTGTCTCATTACAAAGATATTTTTACTTGTAATGAATTTTACTCTGTTGTGTAAATAAGTTTATTCAGGGCCGTAGGAAGGAAGTTAGTAGTGGGGAGGCTATGCTCTGGCTGAAGGCCAGAGCTCCTCTAGGGGGGTCTGGGGGCATGCCCCACCAGAAAATTTTGGCATTTTTCATTACTGGAGATTAATTCTAAGCCTATTTTGGTGTATAAAATGACAGCTCAATAATTAAGTGACAATTAACAGCTTATAAAGTTACATGTGAAAGCAAAATGGTATGGTAAATAATAATTGTTCTACCTGGTCACGCAACCACCTCAGGAATGTCACTGTGGCTATGGCTTGTCATCTTCAAGCACTCGAACAGCTAATCAGATTATCTACATTTCCTGTTTTTTCAACTGATGCAATTGCATGCGTGCACACGCGCGTTTACACATTAAATTACACGTATGTACGTGCATAGTCTACTGAAGTTCCTGTCACGTACATGGCATAGTACAGGCGGTACAGTGGGTACAGTGGGTACAGTGTCGTCAGAGTGCAGTGCAGTTTGGAGTCAGAAGTCTGCGCGCGAGTAGTAGGCTAGCTATTTAAACTGTCCAGGCAAGCAGCTTAGCTACAACATGATGGGACTAAAAAAGTGGGGAGGCTGATCGAAGCCTCCCCAGCCTCCCCTACTCCTACGGCCCTGTTATTATATACTTATATAGTTACTATACTAAGTTAACTTCAGAGGAAGTGGGCAATAACTTCCCGTATTGCCCTGGTGTTATTGACTGTTTGCAAAAATTTGTTCGCGCTATGCTCAGCTGCACACAAATCAATTTTGAGCACAAATTTTAACCAATCATAGATAATCGTTACTACGGTATAAAAGAAGGCTGCACTGCCAGTTTTTTTGTGAATGCTTGGAGAGGTAAAAGGTACGCTAGTCAAGTTTGTTCGTTGACACAAAGAAAGCCTTCAGTACGAACGAATCAGCTACTAAACGAACAGCAACCCCCCCCCCACATGCTATATCCGGTGAACAAAACACTGCCCATTGACAGGAGTCGAACTCGTTGAAGGCATTGAAGCTTCTTGATAGTGCCAGAAACCTATAAATTTTGTGCTCTTGCTATGGCCACTACTCCTTTTATGCTCATTTTCCCGTGGCTAACTACTAGTTTCAACATGCAAACTAGTTAGCTAGCAAAGATGCATGCCCTTTTGATAAGTATATAGTAAATCCATTGGTCGGTCAATATGACTAAGTTCTTGACTTTTGCATTGGCCCTCTCTTCGGTTGGGACCAATACTCCATCTCGAACCAATTTTTAACCATATTGCCCTCCCAGTCATAGAATAATTATATCACTAATATTAACCTTAATTAGATTAATAATATGCAAAAGTTAAATAACTTTGCCAAGAAAGTAGATATCACCATGGAAACCCCTCCAGATTTAAACCAAAATATTCTGAAACTAGTGATTAAGTCATGTGTAATTTTCGTTCATTAATATTTGCAAAAAACAATTAAAAAGTGGTAGGTGTGGCCCGTTTCATGGCAACCATACTTTCAAAGCAGATTTGTGACATGATCAATGGAACCATTCCTTGTACTCAATTATGGCAACTGACCTGTCGTAGTTGGGTATGCGACAAACACAATAAACTCGCTCACTTATACTACGTTGATCGAACTCTCCCTCCTAATCCAACTCTTCTTGGTCTTTGCTTTCGTGGAAACAGTGTAACGTGTCCAGCAGTGTTTAAGTGTGGTCACATTTCGGCAACATTCCAAGTACAGGTACATGGATATATATTGACTAATACTGTAGCATTATATATCTTGTACAAATAAGCCGCAGTCATGTCCACTTGGCTGTGGCATTATGTTCATCAGCTCAAATGTTACAATTCTGTCTGGTGATATCATCATTTGACGCACCAATTTCTTAGTGAAAGAACTGATTCGACTCCCACTACTATCATAAATCTAAACTGAACTAGATGCAGCTTTGACACCTGCTTGAATGATAATATTGGAGAATAAGACCCAGTGTGATTCAGAGAGGTGGAGAACTTGTATAAAAAGCATTTTTGGTGGTTCAGGTTTAAATCTTGTCTTTGACATTGTTTGGAATCCTGCAATGGATCCACTGCATTACTTCTCAATAAGCTGTTGAGCCATAATATTATTGTTTAACCATGCATTATTGCATTTAAAGGTGTATATAATTTTTAAAAACGTGCAGTAAAGGTGAGTAACATTATTCTTCTTCTTCTTTCTTGCCTCCACATGCTGCAGAGGCCTACCTATCATCAACCATTGGCTTAAAAACACTTTCTGCTTGAACATCAATATGTGTGAGCTAGATGAATCTGACTATTCTGGAATTCTCCAGTTTAGTAGCTTTGGTATGATCGTCATTTGTTCTCATAACCCCTTCAGCATAAAATTAAGAGCTTATTGTTTACTTTAGCTTATAACATCTGGCTCATCATTGATAGTGCCGTATACATTCTTTACTGCTTCTTGTCACTGATCTTCACATACTTTGTGCGACCTAATGCAACTAAGCCTTGATATAATTCTGAAACTCATGTTGTATTCCTATAAAAGTGTGTATTTCTATAAAATGATTCTTCTTCTTGCCTCCACACAGGAGAGTTGCCCCACGAGTGGGCCACGTGCATATATAAGTTTGTGTAAAGAAGGGAATGATTCCTCAATTAGGTGCTAGTCGTATGCCAGTGCTCAAGATATCACAATTAGAAAGAATTTACTTATAAGATCAGTATTGATTTTCATAGTAAAGTCTCTAAGATTTTAAACAACAAACTCTAGCAGAGGTTCCACTAACTCCAGGTGCGCTGGAATTGGTGACAGTGCTGAGGGGGGTTGCATGTGTGGGTGCTACCCACATGCCTGGGAGTCCCTTCAATATTTGGTGGATCGACCAGCTGTGTCAATAGGAGTGGTGCTGGCAGTGGTTTGGGTGGGGCAGAGATGAACTTGTTTTAATTGGTTCTTCTAGGGGCACATCTGAGCCATGATTTGACCTAATTTTGAAAAAGAGCATTAAAAACACGAAGGGGTTGTTAAGCCTCGGCGCGTGCGTAGCACGTGCAGAAGATTACGGTAGTCGTTTTGTCCGTCTGTCTGTCTGTCTGTCTGTCTGTCCATTCGAAATCTCAAGAAAGACAGCTCTAGCGAAAAAATAAATGGTACTTACGTTCATAAAAATGAATGATCTTGTAAAATTACATTTTCTGCTCACCAAAACACTGTAGTTGCTGAGATTTGAGGCTTTTGTGCTTCTTTGAGCGCTTAGCTTCGAGACCACGCCTATTAATCTAGTGTGCGTTATCTAGAATTCAGTAATGCTCACTGCATGAAGATGCTGTTTGATCAGTGCTGCTGCTGCTGCTGTTGCTGTTACGTTGGTCATTATTTTTTGGAAAGTCAGACAGGGGTTGGCTGCTTTCTATGTAAGCATATTGGCATGTATAGATATTTCAGTGTGGCTGTCTATTGGCTGTATGGCCACTGGACTACTCAGCACCCAGGCTGACTGGCATAGCTTCATATTAGCTACAACTGAGCATTCAATTTGCAAGTACTACAAGCGTCAATAGTATATTTCTAAACAGAGGTTTGAATATTCTAACTAGGCTGACCACAGCTCAATACATCTGTAGTTGCAGCAGACTAGAATTTGCTATAGCCTAATAGGCTGACCTCTCAGTGGGCCGTGCTGGTCATAGGTCACGCATACATGTTTAGTTGTGCATGCTCAGTGGGTGCGCCGAGGCTTATGCACATTGGTGCTTTCATTTAATTAGGTCCTTAACTTTCCTTAACATTTGACCCAGCCTAACTACACTGAGTGATTCACCTCTTAAGAAGAGCAACCAGGTATCACAAAATAGTTCCAGGCAACTTGCATTTGAATTCCAAATAACACACACATTTGTGTAGTAATTACTTCAAATTTTCTAGTAGCTAATGAGTGTAGAAATTAATAGCGGCCATTTGGAGAAGGCGCTTTTCGCCTTCTATCTAGCTACTCAATGATAGGCGCTAAAAACCGATGGCAAAAGTGACCGACCCGGAAGAAACTAAGTTTGTTTCAAGAACCAGCTTCTGAAAGTGTATAGTCTCTGAGAAAAGATAAAAGAAGGAGAAAAGTGGAGGTTTGGCATGCTTGTATTTGTTACTTTAGCGATGTTTTTAGGCCATGTTTTTGGGCTCATTGGAGCTGAAGGCTTCCTTCCTGGCTCTTTAGACTCACTTCAGAGACCAACACATTCTTCTTTTGATCGACAATAGGCACCGTGATTGCAAATCTCAATCACAAAGGTGGGACGGTGTCTCCTCAACTCATCCTAGAGATTTGGGAGTGGTGCCTAAAGAGGAAGCTGACGATCTGCATTTCCAGGAAACAGACAGGGAGTCTCAAAAGAGTCTTGATTCAAGGGATTGTTTTTACCGCTCTAACACACAGATGGAGGCCCTATGAAATAGAGATCTTTTTGTGGCAGGACACAATTCTCAACTCTCCACGGTTTTCAGTTTCAAACCAGATCCCAAAGCAGAGGCCATAAATGCTTTGGCTCAGAGCTAGAACTATCTGATTCCACTTGCTTTTCCACTATTTATTCTGATCGGTAGAGGATGAGGTCGTGAGAGCTACCCTCATTATGCCTTTATGGCATTCACAGATATGGTTTCCACCACCCATAGACTTCCCAGTCCTTCTACCAATTTCCTACACGACTCCCAAGAGGGGACCATTAATGCTTGAGGGCAAACTCCAGTTGGTTGCCTAGAGTCTCAGGCAAAGAAGCAGAGTTGACGAGTTTTCTGACGATGTCTTTTTGAATCATGGAAGTAGAGTACTGAGAAGAGTTACTCATCCTCATGGAACCGATGGTGGTACTGGTGTCAGGAATGGGTTAGAATTTCTAATCTATTTGTTTGATTCTGGAATTTCTCACGAAAGAGTTTTATAATGGTAAACAGTGCTCTCTACCCCTCGTGAAGCGATGTTTCTGAGAAGATCCCCTTTTGTTTCCCGTTGAAACCTTGAAACATTACGTGTCAGAGACACAGGGATAGATCAGAATCTCAGCCTCTTTTCATCTCATCTCCTAAACCCCACAATCTGGGGACATTTGAGTTACATTGCCCATTGGCAAAAAGATCTTCTAGACCAGATACAGGGGTCTTTAAGGTGCATTCTACCTGGGCAGCTGCCTCCTCATCCGCCAGATTGGCTGCCATGTCAACATCGGATATTCTCAAGTTGTCTGATGGGACCCTAGAGTCGAATTTCAAAAGGTTTTATTACAAACCAATCTCTGAGTTGGGTGCAGATAACAATCAGATTCTTGCTTTATGGGCACATTTTGGTGAGTCTTCAAACAATACAATATATGCAGCCTTGCTATAAAGTGGAATAATTAATTCCACAAGCATCCAAATGATGTGATGTGGAATTCAAATTTCACTAGTTGCAAGGCAAGTATATGACATCCCACCCAACTTGCCCTCCCAGACTTTTGAATATTTTCCCTTCCTTTCAGATCCCCAGAACAAGGGAAACGTGACAGTGGAGACTTGAACTCCTGCGTAATTTTCTCCCATTGACATCATTAATAACGTAGTGTATGTTACTAAAGAAACAAAATTTTGCAACTCATATCTCCTTTGGTTCGCTCATTTCTTATAATAAATAATTATCTAAAATCTTTAGACAGTTTTGCCTCTGTCATTGTTTTCAAAATTTTCAGGCCACCTAAGAGCATGTGCTCTTTCCTTTGTTCACGCAATACAAATATTCACTCTGCGTTGAACAATTTAATAATCTTTAAAAATTTGCTGTCCACAGGTAAGTTAAGGTAAAACAGCTGCTGAAAACAATCTTATAAGCAAGAAATTATAATGATAAAGAGCCAACTTGTTGAAAAAGGATCTTGTACTACCATCAGAACTTAGAATATTTGACAAATGTGTATGCTTGTGATTAGTATTTACATAAATTTGCTATATAAATGCTGTCAACTACAGAATTCCCAGTAGGGTAATACTGGGTACACAGGAATGGCACGGATGGCCCATTAGTGCAATACAAATATTCACCCAAATACTTCTGCATAAACTGAGCACTTAGCACTAAAAGGCTTAAGCTACTATTTACCTCTTTCTCTTTCTAGTACATTGATGTGGTTTGAGCTTTGTGAAAAGTCCTCCTGTCCAAGATTCTTCACAGCTCGCACCCCATCCTGATGTTGAAGCAGCTGAGTCACCCACACTGTCTGGGGTACAATGGCCATTCCACTGATGAAGCTGGTTCGTCCAACAAGGAAGATCTTTGTGAGCTTCTCTGCTCAGATTCAAGGTCCCATCATATTACTTGTGCTGACAAAGGATCTGATTCTTCATTCGCTGAAGACCTCTCTAATGTAAAGCAGCTTGGAGAACAACAGTACTTTAAAGTATTGGATATTCTTCTCAATCGTTGTTTTGAGCAACCTTCATTTACAATTCTCAACAAAATGGCAGCACAAACTTAATCATAATGTCTGGTAATTGGGAACTCAGAGAGATTGATGCCGTGTGTGCTAAGGACCTACAAATGGATCGTCTGTGTCTTCACAATTATGCATGCAGGCTACCTGATTTGGTGCAAACTGTCAATAAAAAGCAGCAGTACAGTATCAATTGATGAATACTGATCATTCTTAGCAAAGTTGATCACCTACTTAGAATCAAAATTGCTGATCCGATGACTAGTGCAACAGCTGAGAGAACTTTCTCAACATTAACGTTAGTGCATTTTGNATCTTCGTCGGCAGCGTCAGATGTGTATAAAGACAGTACGCTTGCATCCAAGCGCACGGCGCACGCTAGCTCGCTACCGCTAAATTAGAATACGCGTGTGCATGCTCAAAACTGCGCAACCTACATTTGCATGCATGGACAATAAATAAATAAGCTTACAGTCATACTCAATTTAATAATAATTTGGTAGTTTGACAGTCTTAGCCAAGGCTGATCAAGACTAAAGTAGATCGATCGACAAGGCCACAAGGCCGAATGCACTGTGGTTCGGCAATGCCCAACCCACTAATTTGTGAGTTCAAAGGTCAACCACGTGGTCATCTCAAAGTTTACCGCTAGACCAGATCTCCCACAGTCTCACTTCCTGCCCTGTTACAGCAGCACAGTTTACTATGGCTCTCTTGCGCTATCTGAAGAAAGTTCCTGGTTCTTCATCCAGGTAATGTTTTTTAACTGACTGTAATAAAAATTAGCAATAAAATAATTAACAATAAAATTATTTAATTATTACTATAGTAGCAGCATGGACAGTCACACAGCATCTTTGTCTGACTCCCATGAACCATCACCACCAAAGCAACCTCGGTTAGAGCTCTCCACCCACTCAATGAATCCTGCTGACATAGCTGATTTCTCAAAGACAACTGTAACTGACCACGAGAAGTATCGCTTCATTGTTGGGGTTGACAACTCTCGTCCTGATCAATGGTACAAGTTTCCCAGGTCATCTGGAAGTCAGTGGACGTTCTTTTCAGTATTAATGGTTGGTTAGGTACCCTTGGCTCAGGTACAGTAAGAAAGAGAATGGTGGGTACTGTCTCCCATTTGTGGTCTTTTCACAAAGTACAAATTTTCGCTCAGATCCTGGAATTGCTTGTCACAAGTCCACTGACAGATTTCAAAACTGCATTGGAGACGTTGGACAAGCATGCTTCTAGAGGATACCATCAGAATGCAGTTGCTGCAATGGATGACTTCATGAAGATGATGAGTGGTTAGCAACAGAGTATTTCTCTCCAGTTAAGCACTGCTGCACAGAATCTAATTGACAACAACAGGAAGAAACTGCGCTCCATTGTTGAGACCATCATTCTTTGTGGCAGGCAGAATATCTCTCTTCGTGGCCACCGTGATAGTTCTGTAGAGTTGCAAAATTTCAGTGTTGGATCTCAAACTGAGAGTCATGGAAATGTTTGGGCTCTACTTCAATTCCGTATTTCTGCTGGTGACTTAGTGCTGAAAGACCATCTTGCTACTGCTTCCAGGAATGCAACATACACCTCTGCACGGATCCAGAATGAAGTTATAGAAATACTTGGTGATCATGTCCGTAACAAAGTATTGTACAGAGTTCGAAAAGCACCATGTTTTACAGTGATCGCCGATGAGGTAACTGACAGCTCAAACAAGGAGCAACTAGCAGTTGTCCTCAGATATGTTGACACAGATGATTTCAGCATCAATGAAGACCTCTCATTTCTTGAGTGTGACACTGGCATATCTGGAGAGGCTTTAGCAGACAAGATACTCGGGTTTCTAGAGCAACATCATCTTGATCCAACGAAACTTCGAGGACAGGCATACAAAACATGGCTGGGAAGACAAATGGTACTGCAGCTCGTATTTCGTCAAAGTTTCCTCTTGCTCTTTACATCCACTGCTCCTCCCATTGCCTTAACCTTGCTGTAGTTAGTTCTCTGGATGAAACGAGTGTTCATAACATGATTGGAGTTGTCAATCGAGTCTCAATATTTTTCTCCGCACACCCAAAGCGACAGAAAAAAACTGGAAACAGCAATTGACGAGACACAGCCACAATCATCTGTATATACACAAACTCAAAGACCTATGCCGTACCAGGTGGGTTGAGCGTATTGTTGCTCTTGACACTGCAGTCACATGGTCATCACGTGATGGCACACTCGCGCGTGCGCATAGTGCGCATGCTAGATAGCTTGATGCAGCAACACTGCAAGCTAAAAAGTGGAGTTTTTCTACAAGGTGTGAGTCTAGTGAATTTGACTCAAAATAGCTCTAGAAACGCTCTCAGAACACTCAAATTCTCAAAATTTCCTGGTGGGGCATGCCCCCAGACCCCCCTAGAAGGGCAGGTACCTTCGGAACGTGCAGAGGTGGGGCTTTCAGCCCCACCTTTACCAAAATCCTGCGTACGCCCCTGATCTATAAATTATCTGACTGGCACTACTGATTCAGGCATCAGTGCAGCCTGAAGTTCACTCAAAATAACATACATGTATCTAAGCAGTAAGATCATCACGATAGTTCCACAAAGTGCTATCTTACTTGAGTTACTTGTCTGGACAAGCAGCCAAGATGTCTAAACTGGCCCAGCACTCTTCCAGATCCTCCAAGCCTACTGTATTTCTAGATAAAGCACACTACATGGGGTGTAATCGATGGGTGTGGTTTCGAAGCCTTAGCGCTCAGAGATGCACAAAAGCCTCAGATCTCAGAAACTACATTGTTTTGCAAGATTCTACACATCAAATTTCAAGATAATTTCGATTCATGAACGTAAGTACCTTCCATTGTGACTCTAGAGCTGCCGTTCTTCAGATAATTTAGTAACAGACACACACACAAAATGACTACCGTAACCCTCTGCATGTGCTACGCACACGCCGAGGCTTAATGAGAACTTAAGTAGATCAAACATAACTTTAGGTTAGTTTTCACGGGAGGAATTGCTAGCTTGCTTGATAAGAATTAGAAAGTTAGCTGCAACAAATCAAATTAATCTACTCTTGCGAATAACTCACCTTGTGTGTTGGGAGTTCGACCGGTACATCATCCCAATATACTCAAAACTTAGCATTCATATCATGAAAAGCTTGCTAGAACTCTTCTAAATAGGCTGGCAAAACTTCATTTCTTGTTCTACTCGAAATCTGCAAACAATGCGACCTTTTCCAACTAAATGTATGACGTCATATTAACTTAGCGAGCGCAAAATTGAGATAGGCTACTGTAGCTCTTTCCAAATGTTATAGCATTAATTAAGCTTTAAAACCTTCATACCTTCATTTTCTGAGCAAAAGAGCTGTAATGCAATCGTAAATTAAGAATTACATCATCAACAATGTCCATAGTACATTATGATGTTCAAATTTCACACACATCTTTTTCAGGCAAGCCTTGAGCACTTAATCCAAAATCAACTTCCTCGATGAAAATCATCCAAGATTTGCAGGATTTAGGGGGACACGAAACATCACAGCTGGGAAACTGGCAAAGATAGCATTGGTGCCACAGTAAAGCATACAACCAAAAACTCAACTGTAGACAGGTGTACTAGAATTAGATACCCTAAGAAACTCATCGATACAGTATTTTGTATGAATGGAAAGGTGTTATGCTTAAGAGGTCGAGAGCACAAGTTACTAAAGCTATCACATGGAGAATATGTTATATACACAGAAGATAGATCTAAGAATAGAAGTGGTTCATACAAGGATAAACCCCATTATGCAGTTCCCTCACTTACATGCTTTGAAACTCTAATAACAAGCTTCCACCCAAGGTTTGAAATTAATCTGAATCAGTTTTCTACTGGAAAGCTAAAGAGAGAGTTCCTTTTGATAATGATGCCCCCCGGTTCACTATACAATAAACAGGAAGGAACATACTTGCTTTTTTTCACTGAAAATGATTTTTAAAGAGATAGACATTGAAGGAAAGACAAATCATAATCTTTGGGCCACTGGAACCACTCGACTCTTCAAGGCAAATGTGCCTGAGAAATTGATCCAAATCTTGATTCACTCGGTAACTATGAGAGGATATCTGTTGAACAGCAGAAGGCTTTTTCCTTTGTGATAGCTGCACCTACAGCAACACCTTTCATGCCTTCATCACTCAGTATCAAGCATGCAGAGTCAGAAAATGTGAAAGCATCTTTTGTGGATGGCAGTGGAATGTCTCTATTTCAAAACTGCAATAATTGCAGTGTTAATGTTACCTTCAAAAACTCAAACTGACTTTTTCTTCTAGAACAGTCTTGGACCTCAGTACTATAGAACAACAGTTTTTTGTAGTGTTTCCTTGTTTCTTTAGTGGTTGATGAATAGAAACACATGTTACTAGGTACACAACTCCTACACCATATGATATATTGGCACCTTTAATGTTACAGTTTTACAGTGCCATATGCGATGTATTGGCACACCGGCACCTTGTTAGGCGGCTTCATGCAACAATAGATTGGTGAGGGCTTTTTCAGACTTGGTCTTCATATCATGGATATTCTTCATCCGCTTGACCAGTGTTCTTCCTGTGTGAAAGGAATGGACAACTGAAATGTCACACAGGTATAGTTATAACACTGGTGGAAGATACCTTAATCATAATAAATTTTACTCACCCATATTGGAAATAGACTTCTTTCCATAGAAAACAATAGCATCTGAGAGAATATCGATCCAATGAGAGGGCCTCCTCTCTTCTGTCATTTTGCTGAACCTCCTTAGGTATGACCACATTTTCTCCATGCCTTCTCCATCACTCAGATTGTATTTCCCCACCTAACATTGCAGCTTATGTCTATATCTAGATCAAATATGCTAGTCACCCATTTGCCTGAGTGTTGCATATGGTTATCACATAAAACATACATAAAGACTACATACACATCCCTATCATAAAGAAGTAAAATAGCCAATATTGCACCTTACTCCTCTGACGCCTATATCTCCCCTCCTACTAATCCCAGTACGGTAGTACTGGGTACATAGGAATGGCACAGATGGCCCATTAGCGCAATACAAACATTCATGCAAATAACTCTGCAAAAACTGAGGGCTTGGCACTAAAAGGCTTCTTAAGCTATTATTTAGCTTTTCTCTTTCTAATGAGCCCAAAAATATGGCCTAAAACCATCGCTAAAGTACCAAACTAAAATATACCAAACCTCCAATTTTCTCCATCTTCTTCTTCTTATTCTTCTTCTATGTTGGCAAGCGTTTTCTCAGAGACCGCTTGCTTTCAGAAGCTGATTCTTGAACGAATAAACTTGGTTTCTTTGTCTTCAATCGCTTTTGCCATCGGTTTTTTGTCTCGAGTCGCTAGATACAAAGCAAAAAGCGCCTTCTCCATATGACAGCCATTAATTTCTAAACTCGTGCATTATTCATAAGCTAGTTAGTCTAACGACCCTTTCCATATTCAAGTGGGTGTTATTTGGTATCTATTGCAAGCATTAGTGCAGTGCTCCAAGTTCTGGTTCTGTCCTCTCGTTCTCTGTGTTCAGTTCTTCAGTAGGGAAGTTATCTATAGTAACAAGACACACATATGATTGACATAAATCATGTTTTCAGCTTGGAGTTTCAGAGTTTCAGCTGTCTGCAAGGCATGTCCGACAGTGCCTGGCATGGTGACTGGTAGGTGGGTGTGTAGCTAGGGCTGTTGGCTATGGCAAGTTCTCTGCTCAAGCTAAAGACTAAATTTCACTGATATTGTAAACAATTATTTGAAAAAATAGAGCAAACAAGTATAAAAAACATTAGAAATGTAATGCAAACATAGGAATGGCCAAATCGTAAAAAAGTGAGCAAACAAGATAGGAATGGTTGTTAGATTAAGCGAGTTCATTCCTGTGTCTACAATGTCATTGAGCTCAGTAGGGATATCAACATAAGGTGACAGAGTGAAATGAACTCGCTTAATCTAACAACCATTCCTATCTTGTTTGCTAACTTTTTTAAGATTTGGCCATTCCTATGTTTGCATTACAGTTCTAATGTTTTTTATACTTGGAATGGCCAAATCGTAAAAAAGAAAGCAAACAAGATGAAATGGCTGTTTGAGTGTGTGCAGAATCATTCCTGTGGGGGCTACTCCATGTTGGGTTGTTCATAGGAATAACTCTTTACACACTCAAACAGCCATTCCATCTTGTTTGCTTTCTTTTTTACGATTTGGCCATTCCTATGTCTCACAAGTAAAAAAAAAACANCATTGGAAATGTAATGAGACATAGGAATGGCCAAATCGTAAAAAGAAAGCAAACAAGATGGAATGGCTGTTTGAGTGTGTGCAGAATTCTTCCTGTGTGGGCTGCATGTAGTACTCTCTTCCAATGTTGAGTCCCTCATGTTGCCCATAGGAATAATTCTTTACACACTCAAACAGCCATTCCATCTTGTTTGCTTTCTTTTTACGATTTGGCCATTCCTATGTCTCATTACATTTCCAATGTTTTTTTTTACTTGTTTGTTCTCATTTTTTCATAATTCTCTGAATCACATTTGAGCTCGAGTTTGTGTGTATATATACGGTAGTTACTTGTACTCTATATATCAGCATGAATATTACAGCTTGTATAATCTACTGGTATGCTATCAGTAAAGTGAAGCATCTCAGCACTGGAGGCTGGAGTGTATCTAACAAATTTTACTAGCTTTACTCATCTTCTTATAATGACAACAATATAATACGTGTATTCACCTCCTAAATATTGAAGACTGAAAGATTACAGAGAGCTCAGCACAACCAGAAATCTTCAGGTAAAGCAGGCAGGCAGCGAATATTCAGATTCCAAATAACGCACACTTATATCTGGAAAAGGGTCGTCACTTTGAAATGTTCAAGTAGCTAATGAATTATGCATGAGTGTAGAAATGAATGGCTGCCATACGGAGAAGGCGCTTTTCGCCATATATCTAGCCACCTAACGAGAGACACAGAAAAACGATACCAAAAGCACATGAAGACAAAGATACCTAGTTTATTCGTTCAAGAATCAGCTTCTGAAAGTGAACAGTCTTTGAGAAAAGTTGAGCCATGATAGTAGAAGAAGCAGAAGAAGATGGAGAAAATTGGAGGTTTGGCATATTTTAGTTTGGTACTTTAGCGATGGTTTTAGGCCATGTTTTTGGGCTTGTTGGAAAGAGAATGAGCTAAATAGTTGCTTGAGAAGCCTTTTAGTGGCAAGCGCTCAGTTTTTGCAGAGTTATTCGCGTGAATATTTGTATTGCGCTAATGGGCCATCCGTGCCATTCCTATGTACTCAGTACTACCGTACTGGGAATGAATTCAGGGCATGAGCTATATCATGGGGGTAGAGCAAATACTGTTCATCATCAAGTTTGTTGTATGAATAAATTAAGTTGTCCACCCCTTTTATGGGATTGCAATCTCCTCATTCTATTCTTGATAGTATCTTATCAGCCACCTCAGCTAGTGAATCGAGATAATATTCACTGTTGTTTTGTAAGATCTCGTCCACATGCTCATTGCCACTTTTGGCACAAGTAGAGAAGTCAATGTCACACATTTTGTTGTCTGGTGAAGAGTTGTCTAAATCAGAATCACTTGAAGTGGAACTTGCTGTTTGATAATATTCAAATAAAATTTTGTTGGAATGTCATGCCTGAAATCAGTATTAAAGTCAGTCGCAGTGCATTATCCTCACCCAGTGACATACCCTTCTTGCCTCTTTGGAAAAAAATGGTGCATGGTATGTTTACATTATCAAGCTTGAATCTTTTTGCTACTATGTTTGCTGGAGAAGAGTTTGAATTATTGTTACGTATGGAGGTGGGTACGTGTTCTTGAGGTAAATGCATGGATTCCCTATTAATTGTCTTGCTTGCACTGTAAATGCTTTGTAAGAGTTGTTCTGTCTTTGTTACATCAGATGTTAGTTTTTATAGGCCAGAAAATCTTAAACTAGCTGGAGATCGTGAGCAATATCAAGAAGCCTGGTTGTATAGTGCTGTTCCATCCATGGTGTTTACTATAAACTCAAACATTTGTATTAGGTTGTATGTCTTCCAAATACCAACTCCTTTAAGGTTAGAGCTTTTTGAGTGAGCAGGGATCAAAATACAACATTAGTGATACTCATAGGCTCATACTTGATACTATCTCAAGGCCGAGAGGACTTGGTCTCAAAATGGCTCATTATTGCTTAAAAGGGTCAAAGGTCAAATTTAGTAGCTCTCTAAAATAGATTTTTCTGCTATTGCCACTTACTCACAGGGAACAACCACTAGGTGGCTTGAAAGACAGCAGATAAGCAAAAAAAACGTACGTTGAAAAAAAACTGCTCATCAAGTCTGCACTCAAGAACGGTCTTCAAAAACGGCACACCAAGATAAAATAATCGATATTATCCTTACACGTAGCATTCAACAAAACCTTGTAGTTCCTGAGATCTGAGGCTTTTCAGCCTCTCTGAATGCTAAGCTTCGAGGCCACACCTGCTATTCACGCCCATTTCTTAGTGTGCATTATTTAGAATAGACTAGTTTTCACTTAGCAGAAGCACATGAAGGAGTTGAGAGGCAACTAACTTACTTTGTAGGCACGTTTAGCACGCAATAGTACTATACTCTTATTAATCACGCTGTTTTTGGCATATTATAAGCATGTTTTTAATGAATCCAAGGCTGATGAACAATCACTGAGACATATTTATATTATGTGAACTTACCAGCTAGTACAGGGCTAGTACTCTAACTATGATCATTGTTAGTGACTAAGTATTCTCTGTGTAGCCGGTCAGGCTGCCACTACTAGCCTCCTGGTTCGGCAGGGCATCCACAAATTTTATATGTAGTTTATACAAGCCATAGATCTTAAATTACCTCTTATTTTTTAAGTCTACCTGCATTGAATGTTCAGCGTTGATCTTCATCACTCTGGATCTCCTGGCGTACAGGCTAACACAGCTCAAGGGACACAGAGCACAAACAAAGATTCTGAACGGTCACTGGTTTTCAGAGAAAAAAAATTAAATCTCAAACTGATCACATGATTTACTAGTAGAAAAGGGGTTAAATTTTAGGTCGCTAACCTTCTCTCCCTAGCTAGTGGCTAGTCTGGGGACGAGGCTATATATCAGACATACAAATCCCTCGTTCAACACACTTATGTGGGGCTCGCTCATGCTCGCCCCAATTACATGAGCAACAATCTTTCAGCACCACACTCAGTCTGTGATCTTTGTTTTGCTCACAAGACACGTAGGCTAGATGTGTACTCTGTAGCTTAGCTAATATTCTGAGCGTGTTTATATGAGGTTTAATGTTTACATTAGACCAAGTTAATACAGAGGACGACAAGGGAGGGGGCGCGCATGCGCAGTTCATTCATTCTACCTCATTTCATCAGAGGACCAAGAGTTCAACAGTCTGGAGAATGATTCTTAATCTGCCTAATCGAGCTTACATCCAACCGCTAGTAGGACTTCTAATGGAGAAACAACCACGAGTAGGAAGCCTGGCCAGATATTTCGGGGTTTTACGATGAGGTCGCTACCGTACTGAGGGGCTGGACTCGCCCGCCATCTTGACAAATCTTGGAAAGGTCAGTCCATACCAAGGGGAAGGAGGTCAGCGCCAAACCAATAAGCAGTGAGTTAGTATAAAAATGACCATTGACTAGTGAAGACTCAGGATGTGACTGTCCACCAAATTCAACAACTGTGCCAGATGGGGTTGTGAGTATACAGCTTACTATCAGATTGGAGGGAATTTAGACTTTTCCTGGGTACTGCCTTTAGATGGGGATCACTATGCTTCCCATCAGTTTTTTCTGATCATGGAAAGTTCATTTGAATTGTTATGCTCTCTTTAACTACACGAGTCATTACCACGACCTGGTCAGGTGGCCAATGAGCATCAGCACGCATGGACAACTAGGCATTGGGGGCCTGTCTGAGATGTGTTGTCAGGAAGTGCCGGACTGAGATGTGCATGGTGTCAGGGGAGTGCCTGACTGAGTGGTGGTGTCAAGAAGTGCCTGGCTGAGATGTGGTGTCAGGAAGTACCTGTCTGAGATGTGTTGTCAGGAAGTGCCGGACTGAGATGTGCATGGTGTCAGAGGAGTGCCTGACTGAGTGGGGGTGAAAGGAAGTGCCTGACTGAGATGTGGTGTCAGGAAGTGCCTGTCTGAGATGTGTTGTCAGGAAGTGCCTGACTGGGATGTGGTGTCAGGGAAGTGCCTGACTGTAGAGACTGAACTGTTAGCTTTCAGCATACTTATGTATCTTGATTTATCACATGAGCTCTTTAATTTGTGCACTTTATACTTTGTACCTGGTACTCTAGTAAGGCCAGCC
>CAXIPT010000130.1:0-38918 GCA_964030475.1 Tethya wilhelma
TAATAGATGATTTTGACCAAAGAGAATCAGAACATTTCGTTTCAGCTGGTTGCTCAAAAATTTGACCATTACAGTGGATTTGAAATGGCTATTAAGCGTGCACGTAAGCTGAACTCAACCATTATTGCATCAACCAAAGCGACTGAAAAGTTAATTCAATTGTGTGGGAAGAAGCTGCTTAAGGATTGTCGCACAAGGTGGAATTCTACGTACCTATTACTACAGCGTCTCATCGACCTTCGTGACCCACTCTCTGTCGTTCTCCGTGAGCTGGATTGGGATGACCTTGCATCCAGTGAGTGGCAGATTCTTGCATTAATCCTGTCTTTGCTGCAGCCTTTTGCTGAGTTCACCACACTGGTTAGTGGTGAAGATTTCACTACCATATCCTCTGTTATACCTACCATTATAGAACTTAACATACATCTTGAGGAAATGAAGTCCGAGACTTTGCTTGCTGAAGTGTCAAGTTTAATGATGACTGACCTGAAAAAAAGATATAAGAAATTTACAGATCCTAGTTCAATTGACTTTCAACCTTTTTTCCTGATGGCAACGTACTTAGATCCAAGGTATAAACTTGTTTTAAACGAAACTCAGCGCAAGGCAGCAGAAACACAAGTTGTTAAGGAGATTAAGGAGTATTTTGATGACAGCTCCTCTGGAAGTGAAACTGATTCTCAGTATGTATGTTTGGAATCTAATCCTCCTCCAAAAAAGAGGTTTCGACACCTTGAAGCAGTCATCGAGACAAGGTTTAAAGAACTACAGAAAAGCCAGTCACAAAAACCAGTAGGCAAACGAGAAATTGAAAATTACTCAATTGATGTAGATCTGATACCAGATGGTGCAGATGTTCTTAAATATTGGGTTGACAAACAAGCCCAATATCCTCTTCTTTCTCAATTAGCTGTTGATGTGCTTGTTGTTCCAGCATCATCTGCTGCTGTTGAAAGACTATTTTCAACAACTGGTTATAGTAGAAGAAATCGTCTAACTGATAAAAATTTGAAAAGAGAAATTATGATCAAAAAGAACAAGCACTACCTGTCCTGAATGTACTCTTTTAGTATAGTGATTTTATTTGAACAACCAACTTCTCTTGTGTTAAATTCTAATAATTATTATACTAAACTAAAACGTAACAGTTAAAACCTTGTCACATAATTAAAACTATATCAAACTTAATTTTCGATATTGTGAAGTAATTAAAAACTAAACTATGGTCAAGTGCTGAATGTGAAAGAAAACAATAACCATATAGTTCAATTTTTCTAATACTAAAACAACATTAGTAGATTGGCTTGTAAATTGCTTGTAAAATGTTTGTTCGCTTACATAAACTAATGAATATTTAAATTGATTGTATGGTAAGCAATACTAGCCGCTTATTTATTATGCAAGCGATCGAAGTTAGTCACTAAAAGTTGCCGCCTGGCCAAGAAAAACGATAGTTCTTCTATTCTTTTGGTGAGTTTTCAATTGAAATAGACCAGTAGTGATTGGATTTGACTGGAAACGGTTGCCAAAATATTCTATAAGAGCAAGGTGAGCAGCTAAATCGTGAATTAGCTCTGCGTATGGCATTGAAATTGTATTTTATTATTAATATTTAGCTAGCGCTAGATTTTGTGCAGCATTTCCAGTCAGAATAGCATTCCATGTGTTAATTACTTTCCATTGATATCAAATAAGTAGCGATTACAAAGCATTTTCGTAGCCGGAGACGGCAAATTAGCGGTTAAGGCAAATAAACTTTGACCCCCACTAATATTCATAACCAATTAGCGTATCCATGGTAACCATGCATCATGAATATCTTTTACCACTATGCTATAAAATAAACATAGTAGTATAGGCTCTCCATTGATAGAATGCAGTCACTGCTTCACTGAATAAAGTCACTTTTGACAATATTAAACAAACTGATCTGCCTTAACTGCCCTGAGTAAACTTAACTGGAATGGAATACTGACTTAGCCCATATCAACCCTGAATTCTTGCCTCAGATCTTGCAAACTATTTATGTTGTCTCAGAATGTGATTACATCTCTTTCTTTAGTGAAATTAGTTTCACCGCAACTTTAACATGTATGTAACTTTCATTTCTAGTAGTAGAAGCCTTTTATTACCCTGGACACTTAAGCTAACACCAAATTGGAGAGTGAAGAGATAGCTTCTCAGCTTGTTTGATTGATTGGAACAGTTTACTTTAAAAAAAACTACACCACAGACTCCCCCTTATTTACCTACTTTAAAAATTCTGTAATCCATCACACACAATGGATCAATGATATCAGGGAAACTATTGGCTGTATACGCCCCGTTTACACATGCCAATCCGGATTAAATCAAATCGGTTTGAATCGGGATTGGGAGCGTTTACACCTATTAGTACGATCCAGCTGTAGTGTAAACGCAAACCTAACCAGGTCAATGATGTAACCAGGTGTGCATTAATTAGAACAAAAATATAAGCAAGTGGAATATTCATTTCTTGGAAGCTCAACTAAGATAAGAATCTACACAAGTTTATTTTGTACAATAGTACAGTGATACAAGGTAAAAGCAATTTTTTTTAAAAAAAGCTTTAAAAACTGTCAAACTGCATAAAACTACTAAATCTTATGTCAAGAAGTATAGTGATATGCTGTTTTTGTGCAATTTCAGAAGTTCCATATTATTTTTGCAAAGCCACAAATCTGTAGAATGCTGTAAACAAAACACTGCATTTCTGACAAACTATAAGAGCTTTGGTTACCAAAGTTTGTACACAGTTTGAACATTATATACTCAATGTAAATATAGAATTTCGGACCTTAACTCCAAGTGGAAAGTTGATTTTGATCCCAAACTTTATTACAGTAAAATTTGCTAAATTTTTGCATATATGCAAGTGTTTTTCTGTTATACATTAGAGTTAAGAGTTCTTGTTTGGACCACTTAATCATCACTGCAATAGGGGTGCGGCGAATATGTGGGCATAATTTTGGGAATAATAGTACCTTTGAGCATAATGAGGAATAATTGATTTTGGGAGGAATAAACGGGAGAAATGTAGCTAAATTACGAAAAATCACTCTTGCCTTGGCCTCAGACCTCATGGACAGTCACAGACGGCTTCCAGTTTTAGTTCAGGTACAGTTAGCGTCGTTTGTAGAGTACTCAGTACAGACAGAGCGCTCGAGAGAGAGGGTGTGGCAAGGGCGTGGTAACTCAACTGTACGGGTCAAAGGTCATCTCAGACAAGGATGGCAGTGATCTGAGAGACTCTACCTGATGAATCAAGCAGTAAATCTGGCGATGAAGCCTTTGAAGCACAAAAAGAGGACAGTTGTGTCTCTACTGAATCAGAAATTATACTATTTACTTTAATTTGAAGTTGTGTGAGTCTCAAAAATCAGGAATAATAATAGAAATTAAAAGAATAATAGGAAAATTTTCAGGAATAATGTGCTTATTTCAAGGCATTGCTAAATGGAATAATGCTCAAATTTTTGAGCACATTAGCCTCAAGCCTATACTGCAACATCTAAAATCTGGGCTTTTAAACTCACAGTAGCTTGTGAGATTTATGCCCAAAAGTTTTTTTCCTACCTTAGTCAACAAAATATGAGCCACGCCCTTCAACTCTCATGTGATCAGCCCCGCCCACTTGCTTAAGCTCCACAAGCAATTACTCTACACATACATATAATTTTTCTTTAGCACAAATGGTTTGGAAGTAATGCAATGATAAACACAAATTTGCTTGGAGCACTGTAGCTTTCTTGTTTTTCCTAAAGTGTTTCTTGCAACAGAAATCTATTATTTTTCTTTATATGTGATGTTTTTGATTGCAGGCTCAATTCTATATAGCGCAACTCAGGTATGTTATGGCAAAAATGCTGCTCAAAACGGAAAAGTAGTGAATATTCGAACTATTACAGAATTTACTACAAGTTTTACAAATTTTACTACAATAATGTAATTTTTTTTTTAATATGTAATGAGGACGCACACACAGACATTTAACTGCTAAGTTTAAGCTCAACAAGCAAGCACCTAACAATTTATCTGTAAAGCGTATTTTTCTGTACGCACGTGATACTAACTAATAAATAATTCTGTTAAAAGTAAAGAACTGTAGATTGCTTCAAGTGTGGAGCTGAATATCGGGAGATATGGTATTAAAGAATGTAAAGCTACCTGAAAGTTTTGTCCTGCTGTTCCATGTCAGATTCAAGCGACAAATGAATACTAAATTAGGCAGCTAAATACTAACTAGTAAGCCTTTTTTTGCTGTAACAAGTAGTGCCAGGTACCAGTACATTACTTTAACTGTTTATGCTTTGCTCGAGTCTCTAATGGTACCAGAAAGATTCGGGTCCGTATTGTTAAAAATTTAGATGAATCCAGTGGCGTATCCAGGATTTCAGTTATGGGGGTGCTGATATTCGCACCCGAAAATTTTTGGGTAGCCACGCCTGCTTTTTATCACATGAGCAAAATTATTAATAGTTATTCATGCGATTGCAGCGGAGATGTTGTGTTCTGCAGTTTTCTCGGCTTTTTCTCCAATCTTATGTAAAATATCACTCTTGAAAATGAATTTAAAGTCTTATCAGCTTATATTTTATTTATTTCAAGCATAATTCATTGAACTGCACTCGTCTTGAGCGCTGCTTTTACGCGCAATGACGTCATTATTTTCTGAGCCAGTGGGGTGCTCGAGCATCCGGAGCACCATGCTGGATACGCCACTGAAATCAAGGGTAATTAAAATTTATTATACTGTATTGTTGACATTTTCATAGCAACATTTGTATAAATACTAAGCACAAACACACACTTATCAAATATTAAAAGTTCTGACTGCAATACAAGATAATTTTTCCACAAGTTAGCTCTCTTTATCATCATAGTTTCTTCCATATTTGAGTGTTTTGAGCAGTTCAACATACCCAAGTAGAGTTTAAACATAATTCTACAACTCACAGCTAAGTAACTTGCTAGCCTCGTGAACCAGTCCCTCCCCGCTATGCTTATTGCTAAGCGCGGGGAGGGCCTGGTCTCCAAAATCACGTGAGTGATGTCACGAAAATTGAACGTGGNGAACCCTATCTTCCTCGTGCTGGATGTGGATTGGATCGAGTGGTTTTAATCTGGATCCAAGCCACTTTAGCGCATTTACAAGCTAGCTTTGATCCAGTTTGAAGCTGGCTTGAGAGCTGTGTGTAAATGGGGTTTATAATTTATTCAACTAGCTCCTTTTATTTGTTACATGTGTCTTCATTTTGTTTTTCTAGATTTAAATTTTACTCTTTGCACTTAACGGTGGTTGGCCATCTAGTTGCTAGGGACAATGGCCTAAATCATAGTAAAGTAATAGTAAAAAACATTGGAAATGTAATGAGACATAGGAATGGCCAAATCATAAAAAGAAAGCAAACAAGATAGAATGGCTGTTTGAGTGTGTGCAGAATTCTTCTTGTGTGGGCTACATGTAGTACCGTGACTCTCTTTCTATGTTGAGTCCCTCATCATGATGTTGCCCATAGGAATAATTCTGCACACATTCAAACAGCCATTCCATCTTCTTTGCTTTCTTTTTACGATTTGGCCATTCTTATGTCTGATTACATTTCCAATGTTTATTAGTTCTCATTTTTTCATAATTCTATGAATCATATTTGAGTTTGCGTGTATAAATATATATATATATATATATATTATATATGGTAGTTACTTGTACACTATCAGCATGGATATTATAGCTTATTTTTGCTATTAGCATGGCAGCATAAAAGTACCCAGGAGGCTGGAGCTGTTTCTCATCTTATAGTGAATATAATTTGTACAAAAGTATTCACCTCGTAAATATTGAAGACTGAAATGTTACAGAGTTCAGCACAACCAAAAATCTTCAGGAGGCAGCTAATATTTGGATTCCAAATAACGCACACTTGTCTATCTGGAAAAGGTCGTCATTTTGAATTTTTAAGTAGCTTACGCATGAGTGTAGAAAGTAATTGCTGCCATATGGAGAAGGCGCTTTTCGCCTTGTATTTAGCGACTCAATAAGAGACGTGAAAAAACGATGCCAAAGGACCTGAAGACAAAGAAATCACGAATATTCGTTCAAGAATCAGCTTCTGTAAGTGAGCGCTTTTTTTGAGTAAAGTGGTATCAAGATAGAAGAAGATAGAGAAAATTTGAGGGTTGGCATATTTTAGTTTTGTACTTTAGCAATGTTTTTAGGCCATGTTTTTGGGCTTGTTAGAAGAGAATGAGCTAAGAAGTAGCGTTAGAAGCCTTTTAGAATCAAGGGCTCATTTTTGCAGAGTTATTAGTGTGAATATTTGTATTGCGCTAATGGCCATCCGTGCCATTCCTATGTACCCAGTACTACCGTACTGGGAATTACGTCAGGCTCTAAGAAGCCATAAAACATAAAAACTTACCTGTCAAAGTCAACTTTTTTGCTCCGCCATATATATATACCGCTCCTTTTCACTTTTTTTTGTTGACAATAACTCATGAACCAACTCCCTTGTGGAGACACAAAAGCGTACAGATAGGTTTTTCTAGGTGCTAAACAATTCTTTGTAGTCTTTTCCAATAGCATGCTTACAAGTTTGATTTTTCGAGACACACTCACCTCTAGTTTGTCATGGATAAATATGGATGCATAGTTTCAGTACACACATGGTAAGTGTGCCGTGTGCAAAATTTGAAGCTGAAGATATAACAAAAAAAGGAATATCAAAGGATCCAACCCTTTGAACTGGCTGCTCAGGAATTTAATTACACCACGCGGTTAGTCCACGTTGTGCGTATATATACTACCGTAAATCGTGAAATTTTTGTGTTGAATAATTTTCGTAGCATCGCCACGTTATGCAGCCCCACCCACTATTTTGCAAGTTTTCGTGCGTTTAATTCTTGTACTCCACAGCGACTACAAAAATTTATCAACTACGAATTTTTCATGATTTATGGTAAATGTGAGCACGTGCACAGTGTTTATAGTGAAATATTTTGTAAAGTGGTGGCTCTGAAATAAACCATTTCTGGATCAAGCCAGAACCTGAGGTGGTTGAAGGAACTCTCTTGAACTCAAGAAGGACCTGTGCATTGTATAATGTGAGCAAAATTCTGTCTCAGGGACTTGCTCTTGACTCCTTTTTCACCAAGCACTGTTATAAAGTGGTCTGAGCTGTCAGAGATTGTCTGAGACATTTTAGTTTGTCATAATTATTTAACCTCTAAGCTTGAGCGAAGGTGATCTTGTTTCCAAGTTGTCCAAGGTACAGTGATACTGGTTTGTCTGACAGTTCCAGGAAGCAATCTGATTGGTGGCACTTCTTGAAGGTATATCACTTAGTAAGGAAAATCTTGTGAAGAGATCCTCGAGAGCTTCAACACCTGCAGAGCTCTGTGAAATGGGTAGTCTTGACCAGGGAAGAAATATTGGTACAAATTTTCTAAGGAAAAACTGTTGACATATTTCAGTGGTTCAAATCCATCTTGTTTCTTCCCACAAAGTAAGACTAATGTATCTGAAAAGGAAGATATAAAACTGTTGATGGAAAGTTGTTTACGTCGACCAATCTCAGCGAACAATAGTGGAAAATCAACCTTGTGAGTAACAATGACTGAAAACAAGATGCGTAGCAAGAACTATTATATACAAATAAAAAAAACATTGGAAATGTAATGAAACACAGGAATGGCTAAATCGCAAAAAGAATGCAAACTAGACGGAATGGCTATAGAGTGTGTGCAGAATTCTTCCTATATTGGCTGCATTTAACAATCTCCTTATGGAGTCTTGCCCACAGGAAGAATTCCTTACACACTCTATAACCATTCCATCTTGTTTGCGTTCTTTTACGATTTAGCCATTTCTGTTTCTTTACATTTTTCCAATTACTTGTTTACATTTTTCCATAATTCTACAAATTACAGTTGAGTTGGTGTGTGTAGCTAGCTACTGAGCTAGTAGTCTGGCAAGCCAGACTGCAGCCAGGCTGCTGATCTTGTGTAGCCTGCTTGATATACTGAAGTGAAACACACATCTCAGTCATTTTAATCATTTGGAGGTAGGAGCTGTATCATAAGATTTACTTGCCTTTCTATATGTTATGACAAGTAAAAAAAAACATTGGAAATGTAATGAGACACAGGAATGGCTAAATCGTAAAAAGAACGCAAACAAGATGAAATGGCTGTTCGAGTGTGTGCAGAATTCTTCCTGTATGGGCTGCATTTAATAATCTCCTTANNTATGCAATTGAAAGGATGACTTTCACGTGAAAACTCGAATGGTGCAATCTGATTGGTAATTGCGTTTTTAAGACTGCTGACTCAGCACAACCGGAAATCGCTCAAGCACAGAAAACCATCAAAATGAGTGTTTTCCAATGGTTCTTCGAATTTTGAAATTGTTTGGAATTAAAATTGAAATTATCAAATTGGTTAAATAATAACACACCACACACACACACACACGCACACACCTCTTCATGGATACTAGGGAAGACGACGAGAGCGGTGGTGGGCGCTAGTAAAGAATCTTCACTTTTCGAGCTCAACGGGACGTTTTCTTGCGTTCTTAATTGTTCGACAGGTAGACTATTTATAGCTTTATGAAGCTTTGGATTGTCTTCAAACTCACTGCTGTAGGTCTAC
This sequence comes from Tethya wilhelma, assembly GCA_964030475.1. NCBI lineage: Eukaryota > Metazoa > Porifera > Demospongiae > Tethyida > Tethyidae > Tethya > Tethya wilhelma. The sequence goes on from CAXIPT010000130.1 coordinate 8,674, forward strand.
TTTGAACAAAAAAAAGCAATAAATGCTTACACTCAAGGGAAGATTTGCTGGCACAGCACTAACACCAGTCTGCTGCTAAAGAACTCAAATCTGAGACTCTGATGATGAAAATGTTTTGCCATTTAGCTTAGATCTGTCTGTGTGATTCACAGTCTGTTGTATTTGTTTTGTGTTCTTTTTGTTTATTTGTTTTTCTTTTTCTTTAGTTTGTTTATCCGTGTATATATGTAGCTGTGAGTTCATACATGCAATAAATGATTATATTTTAACAATGGATGACTGATCCATGAGTGGATCGATGCAAGCTGCGCACTGGCTGACAATGTTGTAGTTGATCTATAATATTAACTGATTTTGTTGCTTGCTTGTCATTACAATATTATATAATTTTTGTTCTACATCATTCATATATAATTGCAATGTATACACACACACACCATATGTGCATCACAATTATATATAGTATACCACGAGTTGTGATCTCAAAGACAATAGAATAATATGTACAAAATTTATTCTCATAATATAACACCGTTAGTGTCATAATACCCAGAAATAAGGCAGTTGTGCATGTGTTCAGTGGCCATGTATGCTCCTTGGCCTTCTACATCTCTCTCTACATCTCCACCAGCTTCTCCTGAGCATCCAGCTCCTCTCTGAACTTGGACATCAAGCACCTGGCTTCACCTGAATACATACAGAGAGAGAGAGAGAGAGAGAGATAGAGAGAGAGAGAGAGGGGGGGAGAAAAGAGAATTAAAAGATGCTACTACCATTTGAGATAGATTTCAACTAACCAGTGTTTCTAACGTACCACATTTGGTTTGAGCTCTGCTATTATGAGTTTCTTGGTAGCAGCTTTGATTGACTCACTAATGTGGAGCAGTTCAGGCTCAGCAACAATTAACATTCGATCAACATCCACCCAGTCAGCTGATGGAACTAATAAATAAAGAACATCATTTACTATTTCCCAGTGTACTATACAGGTATAGATTCTATAATTCCCACCTCTACTGTAGATTTGATGGTCTCTGCAGCCTGCACTGTATCACCTACACTAGCAGCCACTGCCTTGGAGAAATTGGCTAGATGGCCTTTTTTTCTCCTGGTCTGGTTTGTGAACAAATCAGGAGCACCATTTCCAGAAGAGAATTGAAGGCATTGACACACTCCTTTCCGCACCAGCTCCCACACTACAATTTTGGCGTGGACATTAATCACCACCAGAGGTAACCCTCGTCTGTTTGGGGAGCTTCCCACGGACCAACTCCACAATCTCTGACAACTAGCAACCACAAAACACTCTCAACACTACATGGCCATTACTGCATGTGTGTGTCACTTACTTGGCTCTGAAGATTCTGGTGTATTCTTTGGTAGCTTCATGGACTTCACTGGTCCAATTAACACAAGATCATCACCTGACCAGGCTATTCCCTCACCCATTCCAGGCAAGGACCCACCTATACTGCATACAAAGCCTGCAATGAAAAAATTACCACAACATTAACATGTACAGTACACCAGTTTGCTACAAAATACCTACAAAACCACAACAAGCAGATTATGAATATCATTATAGTCCTTACATCTTTGGCTTTCCAAATGACATCCTTCAGGCATCTCACCTCCTCAACTTGGAAGTTCTTGTCCACCTGTTGGAATAGCTCCCTTTCCCTGGCATCTGCTGTAAGATGTCTTCTGAAAAAAAGATAGGTTCCAGATGACCCTGGACTTTAAGCCATTAATTTTATCAATGGTGTCCTCTCTCTCTCTCTAGTCCTTTGTATTGGGTATGATGCTCTCAGTAACTGATGCTAGGTGAACGAGATGTGTGTGTGTGTGTGTGTGTGTGTGTGTACGTGTGTGTGTGACAGCTAGTGTATAGGTGTGTCTATTTGACATCTGATGATGACATCCAGACTGATCTTGATGACCAGTTTGTTAAGACACAAGCAATGGAGGTATTCGTCTGTTGTATTGGGCCACTGCTAACAGACACGGTCCTCACTAGTGACAATGATAGAACACACCACCATAGGTGCAAGTGTGAGCATACAGGTGCTACTCCCACGAAGCAACTGCAGTGATATCATTAAAGAGTATGGTTGATCCTGACACGGCTTCACAAACAGTATGCCAATTCCCTCATCAATTGATTTGGCACACTCTTATATATTGCTATGCATAGTCCAATAATAGATCTCTCACCATTCCACCGCTTTCCATCCAGTTTGCATTGATTGGCTTGAACTGTTCCTTCGCTTTTTAGGTTGAAGTCTTGTCTTGATCACAGCTTCGTTTGCAATTAGCGTAACGACCCTGTACGTAGGTACGTACATCCAATGTGGTTGGCATTATTTAGAAATCCTCTCAACCCACCTACTGTAGCGAAGGAGATAGAAGATCAGCCTTCAAGCTGCTAGGTGAGTAAGGAACGCACTCTAAAAGTTTGATTAGTAAGAGTTTACGCTAAATTGTTTATAAATTGGTTCTCAGATTACACCCATGCTATATTATCTATGCCCATACACACGTACATTCCAGTGATCAGAGTGCTGTTCAAAATAACGTGCTGGGCTTCCTTCAAGACCATGTATGTACGTAATACCTACTGCTCCTTGTCAACCACTTGGTTAGGCAGTGATGAGCCGGCCAAAGGATATAAATTGGGAGACATAAGAATGACATCACACTGTGTCATAACATAGATGTGATCCTCTTACTGTCTTGGTTTATCATCGGGTTACTCCGTCTGGCTTGTTAAGGTACACCCCTTTCCCCCCTCATCTATCCATCAATCCTCTTTCTCCTTCTATAGGCTGAAGGTGATGCCAGGGAGGTGTCTGGCCTGACTCCTCAAGAACCCTCTGGGAGAGGACACCTTCTCAACTCAGAGACCTCTGGTCAGAAGAGGAAGGTATGCTGGCAGATTATATGAGCTAACAAAGAAGTCGTGTGATCTATCCATTGTATTTTAGATATGTATATCTGTGGAAGCGCTGTACGTGCTTTGATGTATGAGTAGAGTGGTTGTGCCAAAAGCGCCTGGTCATTCTTGATGCTGGGACTCTATTACAAGTTTGTCACGAAAAGTAAAACTGTTACATTTATTAAAACTATAATGAGGATTTTCATTACTGCCCCTCTACTAATTTGTTTCACAGACAACTACCCATCATCGTGTTACCCCTGTAATCCAGTAGCCATTGGCACCAGATGGGTGGCCTTCTCAGAAAACAAAGGTTAGTTGTCATAACATATGTGTTCACCGTACTGCTCAAGTTGTATGTGTTCTTCACATTCACTGCAAATAACACACATGCGTTCAAGCAGACTCAAGATCAATGGAGAGGCTGGTCGAATGGTATTAGGATCTTGGAGATGGTTGTTATGACAACAGGGGCAGCTGATTTCTTCACAGTGTTCAAGCCAGGAGCAACAGCAGTTAGCACATACTATGTTTCGGCAATCTATCAGCTCGATTGGACTGTGAAGAATGTTGCAGCAAATTGGACAATACAACTGCTCAACTTCAACTATCTGATGCTCACTGCAAACCCTCAAACTGGTGTAATGTTCTGGTAGAGATGTGGGAGCTATCTTCTTGATATGCTGAATGCAGTATCGAGGACTCAAACTGGGTGGACGCCCTTTGCGTGGATGTTTTGATGGTCTTCCTCCTTTTTTTAGGTTGGTGAAGTGCTGACACACCCTGCAGCTGTCATTTTTATGGTCTTCCCAGCCCACAAAAGGCTCCATTGTGTGTTGATACCCTACTGTTCTAGCTCTGTGAAGTATGTTCTTGCAAGCATGGCAGAAGTATGCGGGGTGTACTTCTGGTGTGTCTTCAGCTATGTCAATTCCAAACACGGTTTTCAAATTGACTGCATTCTCAGAGCAATTGTACTTAACCTTCACAGCTTTGGTGACTACAAACTTCCCACAAACTCTACACAGCCTCTCCAGAGCAGAACAGTGTGCCATCTAAAATTTTCAAAGATGGAACTTGGTGTAATTTTATCTCTTCAATTCATGTATAATTTGTGTATACTTGTACTTTATGTACTAAAATGTCATGCTTTTTACACGTCTGGCACAGCTAAGAAAAAAATAGGCAGTTTACCTTAGGTGGTCAGTGATGTGAAATGGTATTCACAGCGTAGGTGGAAACCTCTCATGTAGTTGTAAAAACTTCGTGGGCGAAACTACAATGAATTTACTTGATGGTAGTACTCCGGGCAGGCGCTTCTCTGTTGTGCATACTCGCGCCAATTGCATGCTCAGTATTGTTAGTTAATAGTTATTAGTGCGCAGATTGCTTTAGCACTTGGAACTAGACTGGTTCTCAGTCCCAAACCATTCACTGGATTAGAATTGTGTCCCATTTCCATTCCATGATGAGCTGAATGTCAGTATCGNGGTGGGCAGGGCTCTGATTAGCAACCGGTGATTGAGTGCATAGCAACCAATACTTACATTCAGCTCATCATGGAATGGAAATGGGACACAATTCTAATCCAGTGAATGGTTTGGGACTGAGAACCAGTCTAGTTCCAAGTGCTAAAGCAATCTGCGCACTAATAACTATTAACTAACAATACTAAGCATGCCATTATGCACAACAGAGAAGCGCCTGCCCGGAGTACTACCATCAAGTAAATTTATTGTAGTTTTGCTAACGAACTTTTTACAACTACAGTGCAAGAGAGCAATATTTTTAGTTTTCATAATTTTTTGCTTAGACCTAGTTGTTATCTTGAAAAATATACAAAAAAGGGTTAACATGACTTTAATTACAAAAGTACTCACATTTATTAGAGTTTATGAAAACCAGTATGCTTCCATTATTTAGTACTCCACATTGTGACATCACAGCTGTTCTCTACTCATGAATTTATGTAATTATGTAATAACTATATGCACGCACTCAAATTGAGGCTTATGTTACCAAGGTACTGTTTTCATAGTATATGGGAGTGTAGTTTGCTACTGTGTTGAGGTTTAGTGATGAATACTATTGAGGTTTCTACTGCAGCAACTAGAACCATACCAAACCTAAGAGAGCTCAGCTGCCATCCATTTAGCACACGCATGTTTACACTTACGCGCTTAGGTACTAGCCTTGGACTTTGAACTTTTATGGTTAGTGACATCATTCAAAGTAATCACGTGGACTGATGACATCATAAGAATTGATGAAGTTGGAAAGAGTTGCAAAGAAGCTTGTTTCATCTGCCAATGTGAAGCTTAAAGCATAAGGTTTATAGTTGCAACTAAAATTCCATAACTGTCCACTGTTTTAGCCAAGTCTGACTTCTTAACTCAAAGGTGTGTGCAAATAATGTGCTTAACAATTTTGGTTGTATAATTGATGTAATTTTGCTTCCTACACACTGATAGTTTCAAGATAATCATTACAATCAGAGTCAAAGTAACTACTAACAGTTATCTTTACTCTGACATAGTCTTGGCTCTTAACTAATATTAGTTAGCATTTAATGTGCCTAACAAAAATGTAAACAACCTCTCCTAAAACAGGCAGCTGAACAAACAGGAAATGTGACCACACCCCCAAATTTTGGATATGGGCCTGAAAATCATCCTTATTAATAATTATACCATTACAGTCCATTCAGAATTAACCTTTTCATATATATTCCCAGAAATGTCCAAAATACAAAATATTGCTCTTTTGCTCAGGAGCACTGTACTTGAGAGGTTTCCACCTACGCTGTGAATACCATTTCACATCACTGACCACCTAAGGTAAACTGCCAATTTTTTTCTTAGCTGTGCCAGAACTGTAAAAAGCATGACATTTTAGTACATAAAGTACAAGTATACACAAAATTGAAGTGATAAAGTTACACCAACTTCCATCTTTGAAAATTTTAGATGGCACACTGTTCTGCTCTGGAGAGGCTGTTTAGAGTTTGTGGGAAGTTTGTAGTCACCAAAGCTGTGAAGGTTAAGTACAATTGCTCTGAGAATGCAGTCAATTTGAAAACCGTGTTTAAAAATTGACATAGCTGAAGACACACCAGAAGTGCACCCCGAATACTTCTGCCATGCTTGCAAGAACATACTTCCCAGAGATAGAACAGTAGGGTATCAACACACAATGGAGCCTTTTGTGGGCTGGAAAGACCACAAAAATGACAGCTGCAGGGTGTCAGCACTTCACCAACCTAAAAAAAAGAGGAAGACCATCAAAACATCAACGCAAAGGGCCTCCACCCAGTTTGAGTCCTCGATACTGCATTCAGTATATCAAGAAGATAGTTCCCACATCTCTACTAGAACATTACACCAGTTTGAGGGTCTGCAGTGAGCATCAGATAGTTGAAGTTGAGCAGTTATATTGTCCAATTTGCTGCAACATTCTTCACAGTCCAATCGAGCTGATAGATTGCCGAAACATAGTGTGTGCTAACTGCTGCTGTTGCTCGACACTGTGAAGAAATCAGCTGCCCCTGTTGTCATAACAACCATCTCCAAGATCTTAATACCATTGGACCAGCCTCTCCATTGATCTTGAGTCTGCTTGAACGCATGTGTGTTATCTGCAGTGAATGTGAAGAACACATACAACTTGAGCAGTACGGTGAACACATATGTTATGACAACTCACACCACAAGAGGACAACACGAAATCCTAAGTCGGCCTGTCACTACCCCACTGAAATCTGTAGAGAAACAACTCCAGAGTAAGGCAATCAAGCGTGCTTTGGCTTCAAGCCCAGATGACAACATCCTACGGATCAAAACTGGTGGTCAGGTATTTTGGCATTATACATGTGCGTACACTAAAATTTAAAATTAATTTAAAATGCACTACATATTAGCCTCGTGAACCAGTCCCTCCCCGCTATGCTTATTGCTAAGCGCGGGGAGGGCCTGGTCTCCAAAATCACGTGAGTGATGTCACGAAAATTGAACGTGGGCGATTTTGCGCGCACGTGGAAGCTACACACCTCAAAACCACTTCTCGCCCACGCATTTCAACTTGTATGGAGCGCCAAAAAGCCGCGTACAAGCCCTGTGAAAGTTAGCCATTTTTTTTGTGTCGTGTGTCAAAAAAAAACAGGCTTCAAAACTGAAATTATACGAGTCTAGTGTCACTTTTGAGTCTATCCATCGAGAATAACAGAAGCCTGACCCAACTGGAGTGACTGACAGATAGGTGACTTGACCATGGACTGAGCTTGGCAGGGAATATGGAAATGACTTATGAAAAGGTATTATTTAGATGATTAATATTAAATTTTAGCTAGCTTAGCTAGCTTCCATGATCTCCTGTACCACTGGTCTCTTTGTAATGATGGGTAAAAGTGTGTGTATATGTCATGTCATGGTCAGTTTCAAATGAATAATGTATGTAAAGTCTGGCGCTGAAAATTCGAAAATTTGAAAGTTCAGTGACAGCCCAAGATGGAAAAAGTTTGTAAAAAACAAGATTGTATCCTGGCTAACTCAAGTAGTAGTGTAGTACAATATCCAGCAAAGGTTCAGTTGGAAGCAGCTCTCTACACATACTTTAAATACCCTACTTTTCGTCCTGGGCAACTTGAGGCTCTGTTACCATTGTTACATGGAAGAGATGTATTTTTGAGGATGGCTACTGGAGGAGGGAAAACATTATGTATCTTTTTGGGTCCATTGGCAATGAGCAGTACAGCAATGGGTCTTGTCATTAGTCCACTGATTAGTATCATGGAACAGCAGGCAAGTCATTGTCATGCATAATGGTCAAATTTCTTACTCAGTTCATATAAACATACATGTATCTTTAGATTCAACAGCTTTCAAGCATAGGAATTAAAGCAATACGGGCTACTGATAAATCCCAATTTTCGGCTATAGCATCTGGAGCATATCGCTTTGGTAAATCTTGCCGACTATCATTTTAAAGGTGTTAATTTTACAAAAACTCTACACTAATAGTGTTTATGTCACCAGAGCTGGTTCAGTGCTCATCGTGGAGAAAAGTTTTAACTAGCCCAGTGTTAAAACAAAGATTGTCTGTAGTTGCCATTGATGAAGCTCACTGTATAGTAGAATGGTTAGTATTTATTAATTTTGATAATTATGTGCACACAAGGTAAAGCATAAAATTTAATTTTAGGGGCCAAGATTTCCGAACAACTTTTGAGAAAATTGGTGGTTTAAGAGCACTGCTTCAGGTTCCATTCATTGCTCTAACAGCATCAGCCTCACCATCTGTTGAAGATCACATTAAAGAGTCACTACATCTCTCTTCTCCAGTAGTTGTTTCATGTGATATCAATAGGCCGAATATTTTTTTCTCGGCTAGTCCTATCAAAAGCCTAAATGTAAGTGTAAAAAGAAATGATTCTGAAATAATCTAGTATTAATATTTTATGTTTGGGTTTTTTAGAGAGATTTTGATGGACTAGCAAAACTTCTTAGTTCCAAGTCTACTATCCCAAAGACAATTGTTTTCACGGATCGGGCATGTCAAGTGTATAGTTTTCTTTCGTCTTCTTCTGCTGACAAATCATTTGTTGGTATGTATCATGCTAGCCTCACACAACCAACAAAAGATTTATTGCAGGAGAAGTTCAAGAATCCTAGTTCTTCCATGCGTTGTTTGGTTGCTACTGTGGCATTTGGAATGGTATGTTTGTTTAATTTAAAGCACATAATTACATCACGGAATACATGAATGTTGTCTATAGGGGATAGATATACCAGATGTGGAATTAGTCATTGTTTATGGTTTACCTGATACCATGGCAAAGTTATATCAGGTATTGTCTATTGAATTTTGGTAACAACATGTGATAAATATATGTATACATTGTTTTATAGTTGCGGGGTCGTGCTGGCCGTAGTGGCTGTACATCACGGGCACATCTCTTCTACAGTAATAAGTGTAGTACAAGCCGCAAGAAAATTGATGATAGTCTACTATCTATGATTATGTCTACTGAAAACTGCCGTCGTAAAATTATGCTTAGTACCCTTGGTGGTACCTGTCCAGAAAATTGTGATATTTGCTGTGATATTTGTACTCCAGAAGGTTGTAGTGGTTCACATCTAGATGTGTTCCAACCTGCCAAAGCTGTGAGGAGGAAGCGTCGTAGAGCAGTTAACCAAGTTAACGACGCTCTACTTGTAGTTTTGAAACAAAGGTTGATAAATGTAAGGGATGAAGTATTGCACAATAACCCGTCGTTTGCCATGTTGGGTGCTAGTTTTGTATGTCCCGACTCAACTATCGACTCTCTGTGTTCAATTGTAAAATTTATAAGTTGTGTTGATGACATTGATGTGTTTGGTATTCGAAGTGAACTAAAAACAAAATTCTTTGATGTTATTATTGATGTATTAACTAATTCTTGTCCACCAGCAAAGCAACGTAAAATTTAATATCAATGTTACTTTTATAAACATGCATGCCATGCAAATTGTAATATATTGTGTTGTTGTTACAAGTTAATCTGAAAAGGCTGTGCTGTATGAACCGCGTATATATAGATATATGTACAGGAGATCATGACAAAATGTTTGGTATGTTATATCTTGTAAATTAAACTTAAATAACATCTGCAATTTCATAATCTTGATCAATCTCTCCACCTCTAGATATCTCGTGTTCTGATTCCGTATCAGTTGACACCCTAGACACTACTTCCTTGACCCAGTTTGTATTACACAATTTCTTAAGACCAATATCTGTTGGGTCAGAAAAAGGTGGTGATTGCCTACTAGAGAGTTGTTCACAAACTTTGTTTTCAAGAAGATGTGTCATCATTTTGGCTACATCACTACTGGCATCTCGTATGGTGTGTGTTGAAGAGCGTTTACACACAAATGCTTCATCAGCTTTGCGAGCTGCTTCCATTAAAAAGAGTGCACAAAGTGAAACATCTTCTATATGTTTCTCTGTATTGTGACCTCCACCAGCTTGGAGTGTCTGTTTTACTGCTCTGGAAAAGTAAAAGCAAGAAAAAGGAATTCACACCGAATTGTATATGTCAATGAAGAATCTGAAGTTGACTTACAAGTTGTAGTGCTCCATCATCTGGTCGATGGGTTTTCCTCTACCAGCCTTACCTTGCATGTTAACTGTCCGATTGTTAACAGCAATAAAAGCTATATGCTTGGGAAAACGAGCACACAGATTGGCAATAAGATGTACAGACTCTGTTGCATAATTCTTTCTATCAGTTGCCAGAAATCGAGGAAGCCAAAATTTCCAGTGTTGGACTATCGCTGGACCGTTTTCAAGGCGAATAGCATTCCTCAGGTCAATGTACAGAAATCTGATATGAAGAAGAGAGCGGTGTAAAGAATAGACAGTATCACTCGAAGCTACTGGCATCAGAGATTCTGAAACAATCATTTCAGCAGTAGTGTGCAACCATTCTTTCGTATATTCGTGTTGAATATCTGCACTTGGAGATGATATATCCAACAATGTACAGATTCGAGCAAGAAGATGAGCTTTGAACACGTGAATACCGAATTCATCATTTGTATTGAAGACCTTGGCAGATTTATCAACACGAGTACGCCTCACTAACTCACGAAGGTTGCACAGGGACCCAGGATGAATAGGAGACCCCCAAAAGATTGAAAAGAACACTTTCAAGTTCTCCCAGAGAAAATGAAAATCTCCTATTGGATATGCGTTAAATTTTGAACCAGTAGAATATGTTGAAATTCTATTTAATGCTTACCTGGAACTGCATTTGCCCAAATGAGTCTATTTACTAGGAGAGGCTCAATCTGTCTCCAAGGAATACAGCTCCGTATTACTTTACACGTAAGTTGATCCCGTAGATTACCTAAATTTAATTTTTATTTATCACGTACTGACTTAATTGGATTTATTAATTATGCTATGAATAAATTGCACCTGAGGAGATCCTGTTAGGAGTGCATCACATGCAAGTTGGCTGAGTATATCAATTGTCTCAGACTTGTACTTTTCGTCTTTGAACAGGATCTTCATGGGGACTACCTCGGATGGCTGAAGATTGGTTGTTGTGGCTGGAGTTGTTGTGTGCTGTTTGAGATCACTCAGTGAGGTAAAGTGCTCCAACAGAAACTCAATCACATAAGCCAACGCTCTCTCTTTCAACTCTTGTGCCTCTTCTACTGAAGGTAAAAAATCGTCTATTGACAAAGTGTCAACATCCCTTTGTGGCCGATTGTCTGCCCAGTCAAAACTGAAGTTGGGGAGATTACGGATTCTGATAGCTAACCGAGCCGTCAAATTCAGTACACCGGAATGACAATCTATAACGGTATGATGTGGTGTTGCTATGTAATAATTATGCCCTGTAACAAGGATAGCCTATATAGTGTTATTCTATTTCAAGCACACCTTCTCTTTCATGACGTATCCCTTGGTGTATGTTTAGATTGTCGTACACCCATATCCAGTGCCCATCTTGAATTTTTGCGATATACTGGGATTCATCAGTTAGCTTTAGTAGATACTTCCACGCTCCATTGTACGAAGCGCATATTCCAGCATGGTTAAGAACAGTGATTGCCTATTTTTTATCCATATAGCAGCCAATACATGATATTATAGATTTAACATTATTTTAATCCTCTTACTTGTCTATTGGTTGCTCGTGCTATTAACATGTAGGTCAAAAGAAGCTGGATACCAAGAAACCGTTTTGAACCCCCTCTCATCAATGTACACAGTGACGACACAACTTTGAGTTTGACCAACCTCTCTGGATCACCGTCAACATGTGACTTATCTGCTGATACTAGTACAGAAAACAACTCCATCAAGTCTGGAGCATGAGTACGTATATCAGCAATCACTCCATCAACAGAGAAGGTGTCGAAATGCTCAATTGTGTCAGGACCATGATATACACTTAGAGATGGAGACATAACGGCATGGACTTGACTCTTCAGGGTATCAACTGACACTGGAAAGTAATGAACCATGATTATTTTAAGTTTAGGCTGTATTAGCATTTTTTTGTACTTACTGTAGATGATTTTAGTTCTTGTATCTGACGCGCTTGAAGTTGTTTTACTTGTATTTTTAGCTGCTCGTTTTCACTTATGCTAGCTGTAGGGCTGGATTTTATGCCATACACGAATGTATGTCTGTCCTTTCCTGACTTTTTACTCACACTAAGTGGAAATGCCTGCTTCACTAGCTGGGAAACTAGGTTGTGACTGTACTCCCTGTGTTGGAAATTTGATTTGATCCCTTGTTCAAGTTCCGAAAACTTGACTCTCTTGGCAATTGGTCCTTCATGCGGTGCCAACTGGTATTTCCTCTCAAGCCAAACTACCTCTTCAGCTGCCATAACCACTTTACACTAGTACAATCATACATGCCATGTGATTTTGATATTAATCTGATGTCAGAATAATGATACAATTTTTAATTGCCACTTATAGAATTCATTATAAAATTGATATATAATAATAATGCAGTTATCATATAGCTAAGCAAGAAAAACTTAGTAATACATATTATAATCAAACTGCTAATAATACATGGCTAAATCTAGAGTCCACATATAAACCTGCATGACCAGCCAGACCTTTTTAATACACTGAGTGCCTATAGTCTGGCCCATGTTATCAAGTCACAGTCTTGTCTTCATGTTTTCTTAGTCAGTCAACGTTTAGCATGACTGCGTAGTACTTGATAATCGGCTGCTGCGTGGCTATATGCCAGCTCATGGATCGGTGTAGCATAGTGTTGATAGAGGCCACTTCAGCCCGCAGTAAGGACAGTAGCTCGGTAGTACACGTGGCACTTGGAAGGAATATTGCGTGGGCATGGTCATGGCTCTGATCTCGAGCTGCCCACGTATGCAAATCATGGTTCTACCACGGTTCTACCTTTGACGTCACTCACGTGATTTTGGAGACCAGGCCCTCCCCGCGCTTAGCAATAAGCATAGCGGGGAGGGACTGGTTCACGAGGCTAAGCCATAGCTACTCTCTTTCTTCACTAGTTTAATTTAGCTATGGTTGGACTAAGCCATAGCTGTATCAATTCAGTTCTAAGTTAGTATTTGTTTACTTCAAACGCTTGCAAAAACGGAAGCAGTCAAAGTTCGCCAAATTACTAGCAAACTTTTGGCTTTTTTTCTAGCTAGCAAAGCAGGACTACAGAAGCGGTTAGCTGCAAGTATAGCCTAAGCCTCCCTGGACCTCCACAACTAGCGTCAAGCTTCCCCTGCAAAGCACTAGGAAAAAAACGTGAGTTTAAAACCGATGGTCTCGATCGTGACGCAAACGTGACCTTTGACTTCTAACGTGTATATCGCCACACCTACTAATTAGATCTGGGTCAAACTTGGTTTTTTATTACCTTACCTAATAGCATAGCGAGTCTAGAGCCCACAGCTCAAACGCCATGGCTAGAATAAAAAATATGCGACAAGTTGCACAAAATCGCAAACGTTTAATATGCGTTTTGACGGACTATGGACTGTGAATATACGTTTTGCAAAAAACGTTTATTTTGCATTGAAAAAACTTTTCAGCACAAAATAAACACTTTTGTGTCATTTTATTTTTCTCAACACATGGAACATTTTCTTGGTGTAAAAAGCATTTTTGGTGAAAAACAAAGTTTTCTTACTGTAGAGATAAAGAACTTAATTTTTGAAGTGACTATACACTTTGAAAATTTTGTAAGACTATAAAGTACACTTTTTACAAAAAACGTTTATTTTCCCGTGAAAACACATTTCAGCTCAAAAGAAACACTTTTGTGAAATTCTTCTTTTTTCAACACATGGAACATTTTCTTGGTGTAGAAAACAATGCTAGTGAAAACAAATTTTTCTCACAGTAGAGATGAATAACTTAGTTTTTTGGTTACTATGTACTTAGAAAATTTACTAACACCATAAAGTACACTTTTTACAAAAAACCTTTATTTTGCTTTGAAAATACTTTTCAGCTCAAAAGAAACACTTTTGAAAAATTTTACTATTTTCAACACATGGAACATTCTCTTGGTAAAAAAAACATTGTTAGTAAAAAACAAAGTTGTTTTTTCACGGAATAGATAAAGAACTTAGTTTTTTTTAGTGACTATGGACTTAGAAAATTTTCTAAGACCATAAAGTACACTTTTTGCAAAAAACGTTTATTTTGTCTAAAAACACTTTTCAGGACAAAAGAAACACTTTTGTGATATTTTATTTTTCTCAACACATGGATCATTCTCTTGGTGTAAAAAACATTGTTAGTAAAAAACGAAGTTTACTCACGAAAGAGATAAAGAACTTAGTGTTTTTGAGTGACTATGGACTTAGAAACTTTTCTAAGACCATGAAATACACAAAACGTTTATTTTGCCTTGAAAACACTTTTCAGCACAAAACAAACACTTTTGTGAAATTTTAATTTGTTCAACACCTGGAACATATTCTTGGTGTAAAAAACATTGTTAGTAAAAAACAAAGTTTTTTCACGGAAGAGATAAAGAACTTAGTGTTTTTTAGTGACTATGGACTTAGAATATTTTCTAAGACCATAAAGTACACTTTTTACAAAAAACGTTTATTTTGCCGTGAAAACATATTTCAGCACAAAAGAAACACTTTTGTGAAATTTTTCTTTTTTCAACACATGGAACATTCTCTTGGTGTAAAAAACATTATTAGTAAAAAACAAAGTTTTTTCACCGAAGTGATAAAGAACTTAGTGTTTTTGAGTCACTAAAGACTTAGAAAATTTTCTAAGACCGTACAGTTTTTGAAAAAAAACGTTTATTTTGTTTTAAAAACACTTTTCAAGACAAAAGAAACACTTTTGTGATACTTTACTTTTCTCAACATATGGAACATTGTATTAACATTGTTAGTAAAAAGCAAAATTTTTTCACGGTATAAATAAAGAACTTAGTTTTTTTGAGTGACTAGAAACTTAGAAAATTTTCTTAGACCTTAAAGTACACTAAACGTTTATTTTGCCCTGAATACACTTTTCAGCGCAAAAGAAACATTTTTAAACACTTTTGTGATATTTTACTTTTCTCAACACATGGAACATTCTCTTGGTGTAAAAAACATTGTTGTTAAAAAACAAGGTTCTTTCATGGCAGAGATAAAGAACTTAGTTTTTGTGGTGTAAAAAACATTTCTAGTAAAAAAACGAAGTTTTCTAACAGAAGAGATAAAGAACTTAGTGTTTTTAACGGACTATGGACTTTGAATACAGGTTTAGCAAAAAACGTTAATTTTGCATTGAAAACACTTTTCAGCACAAAATAAACACTTTTGTGTTATTTTATTTTTCTCAACACATGGAACATTCTCTTGGTGTAAAAAACATGATTAGTAAAAAACACGTTTTTTAACTGAAGATATAAAGAACTTAGTGTTTTTGAGTGACTAAAGACTTAGAAGACAATAAAGTACAGTTTTTGTAAAAAACGTTTATTTTGTCTTAAAAAAACTTTTCAGCACAAAATAAACACTTTTGTGATATTTTACTTTTTTCAACACATGGAACATTCTCTTGGTGTAAAAAACATTGCTAGTGAAAAACAAAGTTTTTTCAGGGTAGAGATAAAGAACTTCAATTTTTGAGTTACTATGTACTTAGAAAATTTTCTAAGACAATAAAGTTCACTTTTTGTAGCCTCGTTCCCAGGCTCTCTTCCTCCTCCCATACTATAAATTGTGCGCTCGCGCGAAGGGGGCGGAGGGAAGAAAGGGGGAGGGGAGAAGAGAAGGAGGAGGAGAGCCTGGTCGTGAATAATCACGTGAGTGTTCCTTCCTGTTCGTGGTTACCAATTAGCGGTTACTAATTCGACTACTAGCGCTNACAAAAGTGTTTCTTTTGTGCTGAAATGTGTTTTCACGGCAAAATAAACGTTTTTTGCAAAAAGTGTATTTTATGGCCTTAGAAAACTTTCCAAGTCTATAGTCACACAAAAACACTAAGTTCTTTATATCTACCGTGAAAAAGCTTTGCTTTTTACTAACGTTTTTTTACCAAGAGAATGTTCCATGTGTTAAAAATAGTAAAATTTTTCAAAAGTGTTTGGTTTGAGCTGAAAAGTGTTTTCAAAACAAAATAAACGTTTTGCGTACTTCATGGTCTTTGAAAAGTTTCTAAGTCCATAGTCACTCAAAAAAACTAAGTTCTTTATTTATACCATGAAAAAACTTTGCTTTTACTAACAATGTTAATACAATGTTCCATTTGTTGAGAAAAGTATAATATCACAAAAGTGTTTCTTTTGTCTTAAAAACTGTTTTTAAGACAAAATAAACGTTTTTTGCAAAAACTGTACTTTATGGAACATTCTCTTGGTGTAAAGAACATTATTAGTAAAAAACAAAGTTTTTTCACCGAAGAGATAAAGAACTTAGTGTTTTTGAGTGACTAACGATTCAGAAAATTTTCTAAGACCATAAGATATAGTTTTTGCAAAAAACGTTTATTTTATCTTAAAAACAGTTTTTAAGACAAAAGAAACACTTTTTTGATATTATACTTTTCTCAACAAATGGAACATTGTATTAACATTGTTAGTAAAAAGAAAACTTTTTTAATGGTATAAATAAAGAACTTAGATTTTTTGAGTGACTATGGACTTAGAAACTTTTCTAAGACCATGAAGTATGTAAAACGTTTATTTTGCCTTGAAAACACTTTTCAGCACAAAAAAAAACACTTTTGTGATATTTTACTTTGCTCAACACATGGAATATTTTCTTGGTGTAAAAAACATTCTTGGTAAAAAAAACATGGTTTTTTCATGGCAAAGATAAGGAACTTAGTTTTTTGAGTGACTATGGACTTAGAAAATTTTCTAAGACCATAAAGTACACTTTTTACAAAAAAACGTTTATTTTCTCAGGTGCATTAAGGACTGGGACAAAGAATTATTGCTGAGTCAGCTATTACCGCGCGCGCCCCGTACGTATCTATAGCAACCTAGACACGCCCAGTTATAGGTCATATGATCTTGGCGTGATTGTTCAGAAACGTTTGTGATGCGCTTTTAGCTTGTTTTTCAAATTTGAGAGAGAAAAAAGACCTCCATACTCGATTGCCAAGGAGAAATGATCGAGATGGCCGGGCAACCCAAGCGATACTCATCGTCGTTACCAGCAAGACCATTCGCTATGTATACGAAGGGAATGGACTCACAAGCGCTAGGTTCTTCACACTATTTTGTACAAAAGGTCAGTTTATAGCATGAAATCACGCTGTTAATATTCTATGAGTTTATGAATCCGTGCGTAATAACTGCTCAAAAGAAAGTCAAAATTCAAAAATTATAAATCAAGTCTGTCCGAGGTGCCATACTGACAATCTTTCTCTGTTTATACAGGTACAAGTCGTTTATGAGTGTACACCGCTTCTTGTATATTGAGAAACAAACTACATGTAAAAAAGAAAGACTGGCTTTTCTTAAAGCCACCACATTTGCAAAAGACTTCACCTTAATTCACATCAGTAGAGACCCTTCACATTGGACCAGTATTGATGGCTAGGAGTACCACATAAACCTCAGACATAATATTATGTAAGTTGAACCCCATCATTTAATATAATCAAACCTGTACGTTTCTGTTCAACGTTATCATCAGCAAAATCTTTTAGCATAAAAACATCACAAAGATGTGAGTTCTACAGACAATACTCAGTTCACATATACATATATTTCTTGTTTTTCCTTATGAATACTTNCTCAACACATGGAACATTCTATTGGTGTAAAAAACATTGTTAGTAAAAAGCAAAGTTTTTTCACTATAGATATAAAGAACTAAGTGTTTTTGAATGACTATGTACTTAGAAAATTTTCTAAGACAATAAAGTACACTTTTTGTAAAAAGCGTTTATTCTTCCTTGAAAACACTAAGTCTAAAAGAAACACTTTTGTGATATTTTACTTTTCTCAACACATGGAACATTCTCTTGGTGTAATTTTTGAAGTGACTATACACTTTGAAAATTTTTTAAGACCATAAAGTACACTTTTTACAAAAAACGTTTATTTTGCCGTGAAAACACATTTCAGCACAAAAGAAACACTTTTGTGAAATTTTTCTTTTTTCAACACATGAAACATTTTCTTGGTGTAAAAAACAATGCTAGTGAAAACAAAGTTTTCTCACGGTAGAGATAAATAACTTAGTTTTTTGGTTACTATGTACTTAGAAAATTTTCTAAGACCATAAAGTACACTTTTTACAAAAAAACTTTATTTTGCTTTGAAAATACTTATCAGCTCAAAAGAAACACTTTTGAAAAATTTTACTATTTTCAACACATGGAACATTCTCTTGGTAAAAAAAACATTGTTAGTAAAAAACAAAGTTTTTTCACGGAAGAGATAAAGAACTTAGTGTTTTTTAGTGACTACTCAGGGCAGTTAAGGACTGTCCCAC
This sequence comes from Tethya wilhelma, assembly GCA_964030475.1. NCBI lineage: Eukaryota > Metazoa > Porifera > Demospongiae > Tethyida > Tethyidae > Tethya > Tethya wilhelma. Next base: position 27,066 of record CAXIPT010000130.1, read on the forward strand.
CAGCAATTACATCAAGTTTTGTCTAAAGTTCAGATGCAAATATTTCAGAAACTAGGATAGAACTGGTATGGATGTTTAGATTAAACTAAATTTTAATCTATTTTGAATATTTTGGATTATTAATTAACCACAAATATTTAATTAACTACGAACACATGAATAATCAATTAACCAACTAAAAAACTTAAATTGAGTTGGCCAACAATGAAGACCACTTAAGGAAGTGACCTTAGGTAATGCAAGCGTAACTTTAAGGTCTGATCTAAGTTTTCATCGGAGGGATTATACAATTTATAAGTAAGTAGCAAGTTAGCTGCAAAAAACCATTTTCTAGGGGTTGGAATCTAGCGTCTCATGCAAATAACTCACCTTGCATGTTGAAGTTTCGAAATCCCTCTGGTAGATTGTTTTCCAATAAAATATTCTTGGTATTCGTGCTTTGAAACGGCAGATAGACCTGTTGTAAATGCGTTGGCCGGCATTCAGCTCATAATCCACACAAGCTTTGCAAGCCATGCGGCCTTTACCTTTGATAGTGCGTGACTATCACATGACCAAATACATGCGCGCCAAAATTAAGCGCTTGGTTCCGGCTCCCGGGAGACAAGTTATGGAATGACAAGAATTCTCGTGAAGCAATCTAAGTGCACGTACTACAATAGAATTTACAAACAAAACAGAGTTTAACAATCAGACAGACACACTAAAATCACAAATTACATATTTAAAATTGTCTAAAAACACAGGAGAAGGCTTCTTTTGGCTTGATTTCTTGGCAACTGTAGTGGATTGAGAATTTTAAAGCATTGAATGTAAGTTCATGACTCCATACAATAATAAATAATAGCAGTAAAATTGCAATATCATTTTACAGATGTCGTGCATTCGAATGGTAGGCCTTGTTGTCAACTGTGGTTTTGCTAGAACCACTATGCATCAAAATTTAACATCTTTTCAAGATGGTAAGTACACTACATTGACTAGCAAGAACCGAGCACTCAATTTTCGATCACAGTTTAGCATGTGCACAAATTACAGAATACCAGAGGCATATTTTGACCACAAATTCAAGGATAAAACAAGCCTGTTTGAGAGAGATTGTGCAAAACTAGTGAAAGCATTTCAATCAAAGTGGCCCCATGGATCATCCATTGATAGACAAAGGTACTTAGAGAAGTTTTCAGCTGCTAAATGGTCAGAATTACCTACTGAAGAAAAGCTAATGCATACAATGAGTAGTTGTGCCAAATGTTTTGAGAGCTACAGAGATTACCAGCAATCCTTTCCACTTAAACCATTTTACGAACACAAAGTTCTTGTACAATTAGACACACAAGCAATGCATAGGCATGGTGTCCGACAATTCACAACCAGGGTTCTAGCTAAGATAAACAATGTTTGTAAGCAAGAGACTGGAGCAAGATTCGAGACGGCATTAGCCAAAGACAGGTCTACAAGACTTGAAATGAAAAAATCTAGATGTGAGAAGAAAATGGAAAAACGTGCAACAGAAAGGCAGTATACAAAAAAGTCAACAAAATTTTTGCTCAAAATGCTGCCATTAGTCACTTAGCTGAAGGTGAATCTAAAGCAAAATACCACCGAAAACGGCTGAGCCAGTCATTTGAAACACCAGAAACCAAAAGACCACCAGCAAAGAAACCTAAAACCCACTCTCCTAAATTTGAGAATGTCCAATGGAATAAATTGGACGTTGAAAACACAGTACAGAATTGGCCTAGAGACTCTGAAATCAACTGGAGTGCTATTGCTAGACAACACAGTGTACCAGGTGCTAATAATGGGCAGGTAGTCAAAGAATTTGCCCAATCTTTAGGGATTGACACGTCACAATTCAATTCCTCAACACCCACTAGGAAACACTCCATTAGATCACGTAAAAGGAAAACACTGTGCTTGTTCCATGTAATCCTCCGTTATGTGACATAGAGAGAGAGATCTAATCCATGATAGATTCAGGTCACTTTACACTTGGGGAAGAGTGTGCTCCCTATAAGATAACANTATGAAAGCGCTTGGCTTAGACAAGCATGTACAAAGCTTTAGTTTATCTTTCTGTCTATGTGCTGTAGCAAAATTTTGAGATTAGTCAGCTTATAAGTTAGAGAGAACATGGAATAATAAATCATTTTTAGAGGCAGCTGCCTTGCTCATAAATATTCGCTACGGTTTGTTGCACAGCATAGCAACTGTTCTCCGTGTTAGCAACTAAGTAAAAACGAACGAGGCTGAAACTACAGGCTATATCTCTGCAACAGAAGCAGCTCCACCCCTCAAATTTTGCATGGAGCATGCTGAGATGTAGCGCAGCACATCCGTGCAAGAAAAAAAAAATTCGCGCAAAAACGCGAATTAAACTAAAACCGCATTTTACTCCAAAAACAATATTTTCCTAACCGGCAGGTTTTCCCTTGACAGGTCACATTTAATTTACCAAGAAATCTTAGGTACAAGTTAGACAATATCTGTTTAATTGGAATAATGCCTGGGCCTCGTGAGCCAGAACTCACAGTCAATTCGTATATAGCACCTTTAGTAAATGATTTGTTACAATTCTGGAATGGAAAGGAATTGCAGGTTAACAATGGATCAAACTTTGAAAATAAAATTGTTAATGGTGCAATTATTTGGTGCTCATGTGATCTTCCAGCAGGACGAAAACTTTGTGGTTTTCTTAGCCACAGTGCTCACCTTGGTTGCTCGAAGTGTAAAAAATATTTTTCCGTCCTTGGATTTTGAAGATAAGCTTGATTATTCTGGTTTTGAACGTAGCAGTTGGATACCTAGATGCAATGAAGATCATAGACAGGATGTTTCAAACCTTGACAAATGTAAGACTAAAACTGAGCCTTGCTCGACTGGAATCTGAGCTTGGTTGTCGTTCATCTGTACTATTGAAACTTCCTTATTTTGACCCACCAACTATGTTGGTTATCGATCCAATGCACAATTTATTCTTAGGATTGGCCAAAACATTTTTCAAAAAGATATTGCTTGATAAGGGAATCCTTCGTGACACTAACTTAGTTGCAATTCAGAATCGTATTAACAAGATGTCCGTACCATCAGATATTGGAAGAATACCATCCAAAATAGAGTCGTCGTTCTACCATTTCACTGTTGATCAATACAAAAACTGGACTATACATTACTCACTAATATGTTTGCATGGTCAGTTGGCTCCTGAGCACCTTGAATGTTGGCGACTGTTCGTCAAGGCTTGCAGATTGCTCTGTAGTACAACATTAACAATGGACAATGTTACAATTGCCGATGATTTGTTAGTTCAATTTTGTAAAAAAAAGTGGAAGAAATATTTGGAAAGGACGTTATAACCCCAAACATGCACATGAGTTGCCATTTGCGTGAGTGTATTTTAGACTATGGGCCAATCAATCATTTCTGGCTATTTGCATTCGAGCGTTTCAATGGCATTCTCGGAAAACTGCCTACTAATAATCGTTCAATAGAAACACAAATGATAAAACGTTTTTTTATAGACACTAGTACGATGCAAATTGAATTGCCAGAAGAATTCCAAGATGATTTTAAGTGCTTGTTGAACTTTGAACGAGGTCCAGTAGGAACACTTGGAAATGAAGCAGTAACTCAAACATGTGAAGTGGCACTACCACATAGTTTTACCCGCTGTAGCTTTGATTCAACAGAAATGGATGAACCATACAGACTCTCTATGTGTCTGGTGCTAATGCCAGCACTACAACATTGTATCGTAGATATAAATCTGTTAAAATAAACAATGAACAATATAGAAGCTACAAAAGTCGTTCTAAGAATTCAAGTATGGTATTCGCTCAACTCGATGGTGATATCAGGCCAGGAAGAATTAATTACATTGCAAAGGTTAATGTGACTACGTGTGTGGATAATAATATTCATTCACAATTCCATATTCTGGTATATTTAAGCTTTTCGAAGGAGCATTCTTTGAAACATGTATGTGGAGAGCCAGTTACAATTTGGGAGCATGATCTTTTTGATTCATGTAAATTTATTACTGTTGATAAAATCAGAGGTTGTACTGTTTGTTTACTTGATCGCTATGATGATGTATATGGAACCGTTCTGTATGTTTCACCGTATGAATAACTCACCTGCGTGTTGTGATTGTGATTGTGTTTTTTGATGATTAATTTGCTCAATTCATGATTATTATTACTTCATGAAAATTGTAAATTTAGTAATGTGTCTGTCATTTAACTATCCTATATAATAATTATATAGAATATATCTTGTGATAAGCATCATGTCATTACATGATGCTTATTACAGCTGGGATAGTTAAATGACACACACAATCCTATATATACATATTATCCGCATGATAAAGGATAGTCAAAACTGACTATCTTCCATCAATCATGTAAGCTCAAATGAAGGATAGTTGACAACAGTGTGTACCACACCTATCCAATACAACTGTCCATGTAGGATAGTCCAGTTTTTACCATGTGGTACACAAAACCTTTATTTTGCTTTGAAAACACATTTCAGCTCAAAAGAAACACTTTTGAGAAATTTTACTATTTTCAACACATGGAACATTCTCTTGGTAAAAAAACATTGTTAGTAAAAAACAAAGTTTTTTCACGGAAGAGATAAAGAACTTAGTGTTTTTTAGTGACTATGGACTTAGAAAATTTTCTAAGACCATGAAGTACATTTTTTGCAAAAAACGTTTATTTTGTCTTAGAAACTCTTTTCAGGACAAAAGAAACACTTTTGTGATATTTTACTTTTCTCAACACATGGAACATTCTATTGGTGTAAAAAACATTGCTAGTAAAAAGTAAAGTTTTTTTACGGTAGATATAAAGAACTAAGAATTTTTTGAGTGACTATGGACTTAGAAAACTTTTTAAGACCATAAAGTACACTTTTTGCAAAAAACGTTTATTTTGCCTTGAAAACATTATTCTTCATTCTTTGTGAAATATTACTTTTTTAAACACATGGAACATTCTCTTGGTGTAAAGAACATTGTTAGTAAAAAACAAAGTTTTTTCATGGCAGAGATAAAGAACTTAGTTTTTTTGAATGACTGGGAACTTAGAAAATTTTCTAAGACCTTAACACTTAGCAGACGGGTTAAATTATTGAACTTTGAACCCAAAATACGGGTACAAAATTTATACGTGTGCAAGCGTAAGTGCAACTTCAGCACTTTTTTTTGGCAGGAAGCTTGCATCTGTGAACTTTGAAATAGCTGTGCAGACAGGTAAGGTATTGCCCTACTTATATATGAACTACTAATTTAAACCTTGAAATAGGCGTGGCGCGATAGGCTCATAAAGCGACAAAGGTCACGATCATGACCATCGCTTTTAGTAGCTTGTTTTCCCCAGCATCCTACAGAGCACAAGGTTAGTACTTTATATAATACTGCAGGGATAGCTAGGCAATAAGGCTATACCATCGCTTTTGGGATTCAGTTAGGCTAGCTAGTTTTTTGCTCATAAGTCTGTCATGGTCGCGTTAGTCACGATTGCAATTTTCGGTTTTAGTTTCTCGTTTTCTCTATGGTCTTAGCTAGTAGAGGCTTAGTACTTGCTATGTTATTGCAGCAATAGCTAGACTATATGACCATATCATCGCTTTTGTAACTCTGTTCAACTAGCTGACAAAAAAGCCTAAGACGCTAAGCTTTGTATTATAATTATACGCGTCACGGAAATGTGACAATCGTCTTCCGGAAGTGGTACGTAATTGAAATTATGGCACGGATTCGTGACAATTGTCCTCTAAGTGTTAAAGCACAAAAGAAACATTTTTTAAAAATTTTCCTTTTTTCAACACATGGAACTTTCTCTCGGTGTAAAAAAAATTGCTAGTGAAAAATAAAGTTTTTTCACAGTAGAGATAAAGAACTTTGTTTTTTTGGGTTACTATGTACTTAGAAAATTTTCCAAGACAATAAAGTACACTTTTTGTAAAAAACGTTTATTTTTCCTTGAAAACACTAACTCTTTTCAGCACAAGAAACACTTTTGTGATATTTTACTTTTCTCTACACATGGAACATTCTCCTGGTATAAAAAACATTGTTAGTTACAAACAAAGTTTTCTCACGGTAGAGTTAAAGAACTTTGTTTTTTTGAGTGACTAAGGATTTAGAAATTTTTTTAAGACACTAAAAAGCAATTTTTACAAAAAACGTTTATTTTTCCTCGAAAACACTTTTCAGTACAAAAACACTTTTGTGAAATTTTATTTTTTTGAACATAATTATGGAACATTCTCTTGGTGTAAAAAACATTGTTAGGGAAAAACAAAGTTTTTTCACGGTAGAGTTAAAGAACTTAGTTTTTTTGAGTGACTATGGACTTAGAAACTTTTGTAAGACCATGAAGTACGCAAAACGTTTATTTTGCCTTGAAAACACTTTTTAGCACAGAGAATGTTCCATGTGTTGAAAAAAGAAAAATTTCACAAAAGTGTTTCTTTTGTGCTGAAATGTATTTTCACGGCAAAATAAACTTTTTTTGTAAAAAGTGTACTTTATGGTCATACAAAATTTTCAAAGTGTATAGTCACTTCAAAAAATCAAGTTCTTTATCTCTACCGTGAAAAAACTTTGTTTTTCACCAAAAATGTTTTTTACACCAAGAGAATGTTCCATGTGTTGAGAAAAATAAAATAACACAAAAGTGTTTATTTTGTGCTGAAAAGTGTTTTCAATGCAAAATAAACGTTTTTTGCAAAACGTGTATTCAAAGTCCATAGTCCGTCAAAAACACTAAGTTCTTTATCTCTTCCATGAGAAAACTTTGTTTTTTTACTAACAATGTTTTTTACACTAAGAGAATGATCCATGTGTTGAGAAAAGTAAAATATCACAAAAGTGTTTCTTTTGTGCTAAAAAGTGTTTTCAAGGCAAAATAAACGTTTTCTGAAAAAAGAGTACTTTATGGTCTTAGAAAATTTTCTAAGTACATAGTAACTCAAAAAAACTAAGTTCTTTATCCATACTGTGAGAAAACTTTGCTTTTTACTTACAATGTTTTTTACACCAATACAATGTTCCATATGTTGAGAAAAGTAAAATATCACAAAAGTGTTTCTTTGTGCTGAAAAGTGCTTTCAAGGCAATATAAACGCTTAGTGTTCTTAATGGTCTTAGAAAACTTTCAAGGTTCATAGTCACTCAAAAAAACTAAGTTCTTTAACTCTACCATGAAAAAACCTTGTTTTTTTACCAACAATGTTTTTTACACCAAGAGAATGTTCCATGTGTTGAGAAAAGTAAAATATCACAAAAGAAATTTCTTTTGGGCTGATAAGACTTAGTGTTTTCAAGGAAGAATAAACGCTTTTTACAAAAGGGGTACTTTATTGTCTTATAAAATTTTCTAAGTACATAGTAACTCAGGTATATTAAGGACTGGGTCTGGTGTTTTCTACCTACTTCAGACATACAACACTTTAAACATAACTAGCTTGTTCATTGTATATTTTTATACTACATGTTTGATACCAGTTTAAAGATTAAGAAATGTAATTTTCATTTATGCAATTATTTTGTTAAAATTAACAATTATTTCCAGTTAATTAATATCATTAATAATTATCAAAACAATGAACTTTAAAGCAAAATGCGGACGATTTTTAATCCCGCTAGTTTACCTGAACTGTGGTTTTTAGATTTTTACTAATGTACAATTTATGAAACTGCCTGGTTTTGATAATGCATGCGCACTGTTTTTTGCATATAATGTAAGAAAGCTATTCTAGCCATAAAATTTGTTGATATCTAGATATTAACTTACCTATAACATCCAAAAAGGAAGATTCCGCTGGTAAATCTCGGCACAGTAGGCTTCTTTAGTCTTTAACTGAACAAGCAAGGGTGTCGAACTTGAAATATCTTGGTATAAAATCGGCCGCATTCAACGAAATATCCCAGGGCCTTCTCTTGCACTTTTGGTTGGAGGTTGAAGGTCATCAATTATATGCTAATGATATTCAGAAGGGGATTTTCCCATTTAAACTACGCGCGCCAAGCTAAATCAATTTCAGCTGCAATCAAAGAAACTGAGCGCGTGCACCTGAAGCTGCACTCGAGCTAGCTGTTGTTTCTAAAAAGAGGTAATAAGTATTACCAAATACAAGAGAGCAATTAACTGTATATAAGTTTTCTGAGCTGCATGCAAACTTGCAACTTAACTGATTTACAAAATAAAGCAGCTGATACATTGAATTAGTATAACACTGAGATGTCAATAAATTTTCGGCATTCTTTTTTTCTCTGTTCTTTCTCTTTTTCTTCTTTTCATCCCTTCTGTGTGTGTATGAGAGAGAGAGAGAGAGAGAGAGAGAGAGAGAGAGAACTTGTAAGTGTGCATGCATGATACTTGGAATATACGTGTGTGTGTGTGTGTGTGTGTCTGTGTGTGCGAGAGAGAAATGGGAATGCATACATGGTAGCTACTTGTGTATAGGCCTTGGCAAATTATTCAAAGAATAATTTGAGAATAATAGGTGCACATTGATCCTGGGAGATTAATGGGCTGTACTTTGGGAATAATAGGTAATTTCTCATTTTGGTAGTGAAAATTTCACTGCTCAAATGCCAAAAAAACTGAACTACTGGGTGCATTATCGCAGATAATTGTATGTGGTTCACTGAGGATGATATTCAATCAATTCTAAAGGCTTTTTTAATCTTAACCCTAAGAGCATACAACAATTTAAAAGAAAATGAAAATTAACCATATTGGGTGTGTGAACTTTTGGAAAAAAACATACCCAAGACTTTGAATGTCACTAAAAATTGTTATTTTGATGAATTTGCGTACTAAAATTGTGTTTTTATCTGAGAATAATGCAAGAATAATAGCCTAAGGCTGGTTAAAAAGAATAAATAAATGGGCTTAAAGTTTGGGAATAAAAGAATAGAATGATAGGCAAACTTTTGAGAATAATTTACCAAGTGTACGTATGTGTGTGTGTGTGTGTGTGTGTGTGTGTGTGTTTGTGTGCAAGTGTGGGGAAGGGGAAGAGAGATTGTAGGAGTGTAACAGATAAAAATTATAATTCACTTCAAAAACACACGCAGAAGTCACAATACTTCAGCTGTGGATATGGAAGAGTAGCTGCTTATGAAGTGGCAAAAAAGGTACACACAGCACACAATTGGACAAAGCTAGTCGATTGTAACAAATCAAAACTGGTAATTGAATATCAAAAGTGTTTTAGAAACCGAGCAAGCTTCAGAGTTGACAATGAAGAATACTTCGTTCGAAGACTTCGAACTCTTTTACCAATTTTTAATAAGAAATGGTATCCACAAAGTTCCAAAGAAGAATACATGAGCCACTTTTCTGAAGCATCATGGAATAAACTAACACCAGAAGCAAAAGAATTGCACACACTACACGCCTGTGAGGGATGTATGACTACTTCACCTCATATGCAAGTGAAATTCCCGGGAAATACCAAAACAGAAAAAACATCGTACTTAACATCAACAATGAAAGAATTGAAACGATTGCAAACAAAGGGACCAGTTCCACTTAGAGAGCCAAAAAAACAGCAAAAGTGGTTTTTGAGAATGTATCTAACTCTTTTCAAGAATCAACAGGCCACTCACTCACAGAGTGTCTTGTAGCTTGTCCTGAAACTAGACTTCAACGTCGTCCATCTAAACAAGAGCAAAAAAGAAAACGAAGAGAAAATGTTAGAAACTACAAGACAGCTTTACAAGCAACTAAGAAAGGGACTTCGACTGCTGCAATACTGGGAACAAGGACATCTTTGACTCAATACGATAAAATCAGGCTAATTGAAGGTTTTGAAAATAAAGAAAATCAACCCCCTTCCAAACCTAAACAACATGGGCCTTCACTAACACATGTAAAGGTTGACAATGAACAGGAATTGATAAATGAGGTCAATTCAACCCAAGTTAATGATATGAACTGGACTACACTAGCAAAGAAGTACAATGTACATCTTGCCATCAACAATGAAAACAAAATTCCAAAGAATGCAGGACAAGTATTGAAAGAATACCTTCAAGAAAAAGCAGTAGATACAGCACGGTTTAATCGGCACCTAACTCCTCGCATTAGGAGAAGAAAAAGGAAAGGACCAGGAGGAGAAATTTCGATTCCTTTGAACCCAGATCTAGAAACAGTACAAGAAACTATCAAAGAGAAAGTTAGAGAGGGAGTGTATAATATTGGGGAAATGATAGTACCTAAAGAATGCACAAGAATCAAAGTTCTCAAAGATGGGTCACTCAAAACAGAGAAATTTTACATTGAAGGACGTAAAATTCCCCTTGTGAAAATAAGAGAAGAACTACTGTCAACACAGGAAGAACATCATTTGCTACGAGCCTGTACCCCTCGAGAATATAGTTTGATGGATATTGCTGATGTAATAAGACGGCTAAAAGATCTTAATGAGTTTAACAGCAATTTAGATGATGATGAGATGAGACAAAGACTTCAAGAACTTGAAACAACACGTTACATTAGTTGTTGGGGAGACCACACTACTATTGCCGGGCACACGTACCTACTGTACACATTCAGCTGCATGTATGACAAAGCTGCTTTTTTCACTCAGGATGAGCTACATTCTCAGGGAATTACATTAGATGTGGAAGAGTTTGTACGAAAACCTCAAATCCACATTCTTTCTCGATGTAGTAGCTCAGATGAGAGTACTTTAGCTTATGCTGATGAAAGAAGACAATGTCTTGAGTGTCTAGACACACCAGTCAAAACATCTGATGGCAAGGAATACACAGACGTTCTAAGGTATTTTACTGGTGACATGCCCGCAAAAGCTTCGGAGAGTGGACAACAGTACGGTGGTAACTATCCTTGTGGAAGTTGTGGAGCACATGCTTCCTTGTTTAGTGATTTGGCACATGTCTTACGTAAAACGCCGCTATCACTAGAGAGCCGTTTATCAGCTTTTTATTCCGGAACTTATGCATCAAACACAGCAGCTCGGCCATTCGAAACTCTAACAAAGAATGAGTTAGTTCATGAGCTAGCAGTTAGAAGTTTAGACTCATCAGGAAACAAACAGGAATTGCAAAAGAGATTGCAAAGTGAACTTGGAGGCATACAAAGAGCACCTACACTTCTATTTAACGATGGTGTAGATGTCAGGTGTAGATTTCTTGGTAAACTTGTGGGAAGTGAACTGAAATATACCAGCCAGTGTACTAGAGTGGTATACTGGAAGTGACAAATGTGTATATTCGCGGTATACTATGCATGGAACTTGTAGTCCACATGTAAACCTGGCTGTAAACAATGCTTGGTACACTGGATTGTAGACTATGAAGAATAAAATTACACAATGATTGTTATTAATAAATTTGATCAATGATCATGTTGATTAATCCGTGAATGGCAGCAATAATTACATTAAAACATAATCTCTCAAACAGAAAGTTCCTGCAGTCACTGAGTTCAGTTCTGTGATCCGTTTGTAATATCCACAAGTACGTCTGAATCTGTTGAGATAATATTCATTAGTCTGTGAATTGTTATTGTGAGGAGCAGCTAATATAATATGTGACCTGTCAAGCGAAAACCTGACGTTTGGGAATTTCCGCGAATTTTGAGTTAGCTATTCCACGTATATCTAGGCCTTCTCAGGAAGCGCATATCAAAATTTGATGCGCATAGCTATAGTAGTTTTCCAGATACAGCTCTTGCAAGCAGCCCTGCCTCCACTCGTGGCTTCCTAGAAAAATGGTTGTAAAGTTGTTGCTAGGTAAACTATGGGCGGTCCGTATACTCTCCGTATCTTAATTAGATCATGTACAGTACATGCTGAATATTACCA
>CAXIPT010000131.1:0-40185 GCA_964030475.1 Tethya wilhelma
TTTTTTTGTTTTTTTTTTTTTTTTTTTTTTTTTTGTGTGTGTGTGTGTGTGTGTGTTTGCTGTCTGAATACCGTCTACTCACTACCTTATGTATAATGCTATATTCTTTCTCTTAGTTTTGCTTGTTATGCTCCCCGGCCTGTTAGCTTATTGTGCTCAACATTTTGTTGCTAAACCCTCAAGTCTGTTATGAGTTCCTAGTACACCAGGTCATATTTGAATTATCCAGATCTACAACCTAGACTTATACTGCTAGGTAACTACCATACCATCATTAAGTAGTGTTCGTTTGTGCAAGAACCCTTCCATGGCTGGAGGTTTCTGTATTAGTAATGACGAGCCCACAGCTCTGCTATCCAATGTACTGGCCTAGTTTGGATCCCTTAGTAGTTTGTCTCACTTACTAGTGGCAGTGCAAGAAGGACTTGACACACTTCAGCCCCTCGAACCAAAATGAGTGTGAGATTGAGGAAGACATAGTCACGTTTGGTAACTGCGGTGATGTTGTCTGATTACTACTTTGATAAGCTCGAGATTTGGAGGATCATGCTGAATCAGTATTTAACTGTTTTCACTATTGATCTCGGGGCAGCTGCCTGATACTAATAACTAGGCTAGTTAATACTTCGTATATCACTTTACTAGTTACTCTAGTTGTGCCTAAGTATATAGCCATATATAGTCGACTTTGGCCTTGTCACTTTTAGTAAGGAAGCGTTAACTTTTATGCTAAGAGTTACTCCTATTGTGCTGATTTGCTTCTCTGATTCTAATGCTTACTGAGGCTTATAACGCGCGTGAACGCGGGGTTACCTTTGGTTGAGGTCATCACGTGAGTGTCCCTATGACCAGGCCACGTGGCCATGCCAGCTGGGCTCAAAAAACGCGGGAGATATATACCATCTATGTTTATGTACTTATCTTGATGTCTTGGACTCTCCTTTGAAGCCGGCTCCTGGTCTGCTATCGTACTGCTTCTGTTCTGGGTGTTCTATTCGAGTACTGCTCTTCTCCGCTGACCACTAACGCTTGTCATCGTCGCCGGGTTTGGTTTGCTCCCCTGGATCTTTGCTGTGGCCTTAGGCTTATCGAAAGCCTTCAGTCGGCGACTGTCCGATCCCGTCCGCCAGTGCCAGAGTGATACCTAGGCGAGGGGTCTCCGCCACTGGCCTAGCTTGTCGTATTTATGCTGCCAGTTGCAACAGCTAGGGAACTGGCAAGTTGAGAGAATGAGTAATTAGGTACACGTGATCTAATAGCGCATGCGCACCACTCCCACCACCAACCCCAACCCCAACCCAAGGAGGAGGGCTTGTGAGTTAACATCGCTTAACATACTGTTAAACTCCTATATATTTCAATGGGGCCGTGTAAGCCACGCCCACTGATTGGCACCATAGAAAATGTATGGTAGACTTTCTGAACGTTACTTGTCAAGGAGGGATCGTTTTCGGGGCTATTTCAGCAAAATACAGCTTCTCTAGGATGAGTTCTTTGATTTTAGCCTTCAAATGCAAAAAAACGAAGCTATTTTGCAACAATTTTGATACTCGATCTTTCTATGGCAAACCCATACAGAACATGCTTTTTGCCAACCAGTGGGCGTGTCTCACACTTGAGAAGCTCGCGTAAATTAGCTAAATATTCACACCGAAATTATGCATAGACAAATTTGGTAAAGGGTGCCGAATTTTTAGAAGATTTACGTTACATTAATTTGCTACCAAAATTAATTATATCATGATTACTAATATTGTTTGTTTCAGTGTTTGGATTCTTCCAGACTGAATTCACTGCAGTTGAACAAGGCCAAGGTTATTCATTAGAAGTTCAGTCGAACCGCACGCGTACGCGGAAACACTCCTACGTTGAGATTTATTTGCAAATGAATTTATTCATAAGGTCAAGTACAGTTAATTCGCGATTATGAAGTATGCAACGCATTGTTTTTATTTCTTCCACAGATTCTTGCTTTGCTGTTCCAAACTTGGTATGCAAGTTATACATTAAATAATCTAACTGTCAACAAAGTCTAGTGTCCAGAGATTGGATTTTATGCCCATGGCAATCACCAACAGACTGAAGATAGGAAACTTTACCCCCCAAGTTAAAGCTTTGGACATTTCTGTTTTAAGAGTAGCCAGCAGACAAAACCCAGTTTTCAGCCTTCTTAGACTCCAATCCAAAGAATCATGGCCTCTATGTTTGTGTCCAGGTCTCAGAATGCTTGCAATCGATGGATTTAACAGCTTACATAAATGTACATTAAAATGTAGCTGTTCAATGGTAGGTACAAATCACAAACACTGTTTTGTATGAATTGGAGTACTTTCTAAAGTGATTTCAACTGTCAGAAGATGTGCCCGAATCAGAGCCTGCAGAAGACAAGAATTGAGACTATGCATGAACCATCATAAATTCAGTATATGAATATTCATGATGTACTATTTCCATACAATTATGATAAACTTGACCAGGTCAAATAGTGCATTGGGATAACCTGGTGACAGACAGATATAACTTGTACAAGTCTGAGTAAGGCTATTGTGCTTCAAATTCAGTGGCAGAATAAAAAGTACAGAAAGTAGTATTGCAATACACAATACATTGAATTTATATGTATTCATATGTAGATCAGGGTGACTGCCCTTACAAAAGCTTTGGACATTTCCGTTTAAAAGCATTTGCAATGCCAATAATAATATACCAGATGCTAAAGGCATTGTAGAACATAAATAAGCTTGCGAAAATTGTGTCCCTTACTTACCAGGTGATATTCTTCTGGAACTAGTCATCACACACTGCTTGGCTGGTGTCTTTATGCAAATATTCACGGCAAGTAGACTCTTAGTATAACACTTGAGCTCATAAGTAGAGATAGCGATGTCAGACAAAAAAATAAAGTTTTCTGGATTGCTAATCTGTGCTCAGATTTGAATAGAGGACATCAGTAGGAACTCAGCGATACCCATAGTTTGCTTGTTTCTTTGCTCAACTGATGACACGCACGCTTTGTTGTTTTAAAAATATTTGAAATTTTCTCCATGGCCTCGTATATTTAGATATGCGCGGAAGTGGCACAATTCAATATACGCGTGCGCGTAAACAGTTTAGGTGCTGTATTATAAATTCTCATAACTCAAGTTAGGAAGGTCATAGCAAGTTGAAATTTGGACTGTTAGACTCAGGAATGACCAGAGATTCACATGAACACACAAAATAAAAACAATAACATAAAACCAGTCAGAATTCCATTACACGGACTTCTCCATTAGCCATATCTTGAAGTAACGGGTACGAGTATTCATCATCTTCGTCATCATACACCACTCTGTACTCACCACTCTCATTACTGTATCCTAGAACTGTTCCTCTATACCAGACAAGGCCCTCTTCAGTACTGAATTGGTGTTCAATTCTCCTGTAGATCAAAAGTTCCGGATCACGATTTAGTTCTTCTGTTGACAGTGGTGATGGTGTCTCTGGTGTACAGAACAGCTTTAACAGGTTTGCCTTCAACTCAGAATGTGTAAACAGCCTTTTCTGGTGAGAAAACAGGAAGACTGTCTTGTCTGGGTGTGTCTGACACAAGACTTTCTTACGAAACTTCAATTGTAGTTTCAAAATATCGCATTTCTGTTTCAAGGTACGGAGTTTTGCTAGTCCTACTTCTACTTCACTCTCAGTAGTCCATAAGCCCACCTTTTGGATCTGCTTCGTAAGATTTTCCTTTTCTCTTATCTCCTTTTCCTTCTTCCTCTGTATTTCCAATTCCCTTTGCTGCACACACTCTCGTCTCTTAGCGCTGATTTCATCCCTTCGCTTTCTGAAATTGACTTTATGAACTGTTGACAGAGAACGAGCGGCCTTCAAAAGTCTCTCTCTTTCCTCAGGCGATTTAGAGTGCAACCACTCAGAGTTCTTGTTGTGAGAGAAAAGCAACATGGATTCAAGTGTGATACAGGTGGCATTGGGTTTTTCTGAGAGCATTCTATCCAAAACAGCAAAGTCCCATTCCGGACTCACATTTGTTGTTGGAACAGACTCAACTTCTTTCACAACAGTAGCATCTGACACTGAATAATGAACTCCTCCCGGTAAGTGGTCAATAAGCATTCTTTGCATAGTCAGCACAAATGACTTGAACAACATTTGAAGGATTTCCTGGACCATTGAATCATCTAGTGTAGATGTGAACAGCATCTTATAAACTTCATCTTTGTCTCTATCATCAAATATTTCCAGCCTATCATTGCCTTCCATAGCTTCTTGTGCATCCTCTCCCCACATCTCTAGTTTCTCCACTATCTTTGTATATACGTCACTCATGTCCAGTACTGACACCGACGAGAGCACCATATGTCTCCATAATGGACCAGTCAACAGTTTATCGATGATTCCTAATGCCCTGCATCCAGCTGCATACTGAGGCACTTTTAGGTTTGACAAAACAGCTTGAAGAAGAAGATTCAATGATCCGTGGGCTTCTGTTAGATACTCCATCATGTTCTTTCTCAAATAATACACACCCGCAGCATCGTAGAAAAGTATGTTGAAACGATTACCATGAAATGCTGCCAATGGAATCTTATCAATCCCCTTACTACGAAGATAGGCTCGGAAGTATGTTGAGCAACCAGCTTGCTGCGATCCTCTTCTATGAAAGGCTTTACAAGCTGTACGGATGAGTTGCTGGGTACCAGATGAGGAAGAACTGTTAGTAGGTAGATCACCTTCAAATGTTGACTCCCATTGCTTTAGTGTAGCTTCTGCTGAATCAGCTAATGCAACAATAAAATGGAGTCCGCAAAAAAAATTATTCATTCTTGTATACTGTTCTCTTTCTGAATCGCTCAATTCAGACCAACCATCCACAACATCTGGCAGTATGTCAGCTCGGTATTCAGCAAGGAGTTCGTTAAAGAGCTTTTCAGCAGCATGACGATCTGACATGGTATTCTTTAACTTAGATATAATTGCAGAAGACACCGATGATGCCTCTAGTTCTTTCTGTACAGTGTCAATATCCTCAAGGATCTCTTTGAAAGTACTCAGGCTATCTTCAGCAGAACCAGAAAAGATGTGACGGAGACCAAGTGTGTATGTACCAGTGACAGTTGCCACATCATATGTAGCATAGTGCTCTCCATACTTCGTAGTACCGTCAGTCTGCAATGTATTAAATTCTCTCTTGTCATCATTGAGCTCTTCTCCTAATTGTGCATGAGCCACAGTTAAACACTCTACCATCATCTGACACAGAAGGGCTTTGCTAGGCATGCGATCCAAGGACTTGTGAGCAAGGTTGGTAATCACAGATTTGATAACAGGAACAATGTTCCTTACTCCTACATTTAAGGACAAGAGTTCATAACAGCAGACACGAATGTCATCAGTGTATTTGCCTTTGTGAAATGTTGCTATCTCGTCATTAAGATTTGATGACATGATCTCTTCAACTGTCTCCCTTAAGTGAATATTGTCATCTTCTAAGTGACAAACCTCTCCTCTGAGTTCTTCAATTGTCTGCTGCTTGTCAACAATTTCATGAATTTCTCTCTCTTCAAAGGACATTTTTAGTTGTTGAACCTGAGCCCTCCAATAGTCAGCTCTATGACGTAACTTGTCCTTGTGTCGCTTTAGTTCCTGAACCTGAGGTTTAAGTTGTGATACTTTTTTTTGCAAACTCTCAGCCTCATTTTTATGTAAATCAAGGTCNAATTTCCCACTATACGGTATGTGCTCAAATGCCAAAGATACATGTCCAAAAACAACAAAAAAAGAGAACACAAACACTACTATTCATGGACTATATGCATGTGTTGGTACAAAACTCATTATGTGACCTGTTGTGTTGAGAGAATTGCTTACAAAATATTTTGGGGATGTGATATCACTCTGGGGTCCTCGTCCCGCATCCTGGGATCAACAGTTCAACATAGATTGAGTATCATGAATGAAAATGCTTAAACGTTTATTTGTTAAACTGTTGATGCAGACAGGAGTGATCTCTCTCTCTCTCTTGCACACACGCACGCACACACGCACACACACACAAACACACACACANCCGTACTGGGAATTTACATTTCTAATGTTTTTTGTACTTGTTTGTTCTATTTTTTTCAGGGGAATATAGTCTTCAGGCTGAGCAGAGAACTTGCCTGGCAACTTGTGATAGTCCACCTTGACGGTCAATGCAGCCTTTCAGACAGTTGAAAATCTAAATCTTCAAACAGGCAACGTGATTTGTGTCAATTACATGTGTGTCTTGCTAGCTATTGACTTCCCTACTGAAGAACTGAACATAGAGAATGAGAGGATAGGATCTAGGACAGAACTTGGGTGCACTGCATGATTACAATAGATTCCAAATAACGTGCACTTGAATGTGGAAAGGGTCATTGTGCTAGCTAGCTTATGAATAATGCATGAGTTTAGAAATTAATGGCGGTGCCATATGGAGAGGCGCTTTTCGCCTTTTATCTAGCGACTCAAACAGAAGCAAGTGATTGAAGACAAGAAACCAAGTTTGCTCGCACAAAAATCAGTTTCTAAAGTGAATGGTCTTTGAGATATGGCGTGAGAAGATAGAAGAAGAAGAAGAAGAAGAAGATGGAGAAAATTAGACTTTAGTTGGGTACTTTTGTGATGGTTTAGGCAATGTTTTAGGGCTCATTAGAAAGAGAAAGAGCTAAATAGTCTTTAGGGCCAGTAGACAGATTTATCCGCACGCGCGTATTCAACGTTGCATAATCTGCAATTATTTGCATTTTTTATTTTATTACCATAGCATTTGAGCTATGAGCTTTAGACTTGCTGTGCAGTTAGGTAAGGAAGTGCTCTACCAAAATACCAAGTGAGAGTCAGGTTTGGTTAATAGGAGGGGAGATATAGGCTTTAAAGTTCAAAGGTTGCGATCGCGGCGGGATCATGACTTTTCTTGGTTTTAAACTCGCGTTTTTTTCTTAGTGCTTTGCAGGAAAAGCTTTACGCTAGCTATGGAGGTGCATTTAGGCTTAGGCTATACCTGGTTGCAAGAGCTTTTGCAGCGCTATTCTTCAAGCTGGAAAAAAAGCCTAAAGTATGCAGGTCATTTGGCTAAGCTCAACTAGCTACAAAAGAGAGTGACTAAGGCTAAAGCGAGAACAAAAATGTACAAAAACCAAGTTTAATCAAATATTCATATAATCTAATTAAGTATGCATAATAAAATTCAGTCCCTAAAGAGTTTTTAGAGCCAAGTGCTCAGTTTTTGCAGAGT
The DNA here is from genome assembly GCA_964030475.1 of Tethya wilhelma. Taxonomy (NCBI): domain Eukaryota; kingdom Metazoa; phylum Porifera; class Demospongiae; order Tethyida; family Tethyidae; genus Tethya; species Tethya wilhelma. The sequence goes on from CAXIPT010000131.1 coordinate 7,265, forward strand.
TATTCGCATGAATATTTGTATAGTGCTAATTGCCATTCTTATATACCCAGTACTACCGTACTGGGAATTACATTTCCAATGTGTTTTTCACATGTTTGTTCCCATTTTTTCATAATTCTACATCACAGTTGAGTTTGTGTGTATACGGTAATTACTTGTAAACAATCAGCATGGATATTTTGAATCTATGCTATCAGTATAAAAGTCACTGTGAAGCAGGCTCAGGAGGCTGGAACTCTATCTTACAAAATTTACTTGCTTTGCTCATCTTCTTATAATGACTATTCCCAGTATGGTAGTACTGCAGGCCCGTAGCAAGTGGTCAGGCACAGGATGTGGGTGGGGCTCAAAGTGGGTGTGGGCGTGACAGGATATTAATTGTTACGTGTCATTGCCTTGAATTATGCGTGCCGCATGCATGACATACTAAATTTACTCACTGAATAAGTAGTTAAGTCTATAATTTGTCTAGATAGCCACTTTATACGACCTAGTTACACCTACATGTAGCACACTGGAGCTTTAAATCATGTAGAATCGATATCAACTGCATTGCAGCCGAACTCCGAATAATTGCACAAACGACCTTTACAATATTTCATGAGCAAAAAAGTGGTCTGCAGTGGCGTGTCTAGGACTTAGCTCATGGGAGTGCTAACATAGTGCGGGCGCGAAGCGCCCGAAAATTTTTGGGTAGCCACACCCACTTTTGGTCACGTGACCGAAATTGCGCAATTCGATCGCACAATCCACGATCGCTATGCTACCGTATTCTGCTATTTTTTGCCTTCTTTTCTTTTCTTTTAGCCTTAAAAGTGATTTTGAAGCATTGCTAGCTCGGATTTTACTCGTTTCATTGATTAATTCATTGAATAGCGCTACTCTGGAGCGCTACTTCTAAGCGATGACGTCATTATCCGATGAGCCAGGGGGGTGCTCGAGCACCCGGAGCACCCCCTTAAACACGCCACTGGTCTGGCCAAAACCAGACCTGCCAGGACCGCTTGCTACGGCCCTGTACTGGGTACACAAAAATGGCACGGATGGCCCATTGAGTGCAATACAAATATTCACACGAATAACTGCAAAAACTGAGCGCTTAGCACTAAAAGGCTTCTTAAGCTACTATTTAGCTCTTTCTCTTTCTAATGAATGGCCTAAAACCATCGCTAAAGTAACAAACACACATGCCAAACCTCCAATTTTCTCCATCTTCTTATTCTTCTTCTTCTATCTTGGCTCAACTTTTCTCAGAGACTATCCACTTTTACAAGCTGATTCTTGAACGAATAAACTTGGTTTCTTCCGGGACAGTTGCTTTTGCCATCGGTTTTTAGCACCTCTCCTTGAGTAGCTAGATACAAGGCGAAAAGCGCCTCCTCAATATGGCCGCCATTAATTTCTACACTCATGCATAATTCATTAGCTTCTAGAAAATTCGAATTGACGACCCTTTCCACACACAAAAGTGTGCGTTATTTGGAATTAAATGCAAGTTGCCTGGAACTATTTCGTGATACCTGGATGCTCTTGCTCTTCTTAAGAGATGAATCAGGACTTTGATTATCATAACGTGTAGAAAGGCAAGTAAATCTTATACATGTCCTGCCTCCAAATGACTGAGATGTGGAGATGTGTGTTTCACTTCAGGCTACACAACTTACTCAGCAGCCCACCGTTCAATAGTCTGGCTTGCCAGACTACTAGCTCAGTAGCTAGCTACACATACCAACTCAAATGTGATTTGGAAAATTATGGAAAAATGAGAACAAACAAGTAAAAAAAACATTGGAAATGTAATGAGACACAGGAATGGCTAAATCGTAAAAAGAACGCAAACAAGATGGAATGGCTGTTAGAGTGTGTAAGGAATTCTTCCTGTGGGCAAAATGAGAGACTCAATAAGGAGATTGCTAAATGCAGAAAGAATTCTGCACACAGCCATTCCATCTTGTTTGCGTTCTTTTAACGATTTAGCCCCATTCCTACATTTCCAATGTTTTTTTTTTACTTGTGTAAAAAAGTAGTCTATTCACCTGGTAACAAAGATTTCAGCACAACCAGAAACCTTCTGCTCAGGTGCATTAAGGACCGGGACCAGCAATTTTTGAGTGATATTTTATGCTAAACTAAAGGCTCATATCTCTAAAGCTACAGTACCCAAACCTTTTCTATAATGGAGGGTACCCCCTACTAAAAACATGACGTCATACTAGCCCCGCCCACCATATTCACATGTAGAGATATGGCTTCATCTCTTCAGGTACTTTGAACGGCAAAATTGAAATAGGCGGTAGATAAAACTTCCCGCTATGCTTATTTCAACTTGCTCAGTATAGTCTATAGGATCTGAACAAATACCAAACTTATATTTATGGCAGCTGAATTCACCAACGGTGAGTTATCATATAAAAAGCTTAATTTACCATACACAAGAGCCTATATTTATTGTCATAACTCACTTTAGGGTTGATCCATCGCCATGATTATAAGTTTGGTAGCTCTTTATACCCAATAGAGTTCAACTAGCGTAGTGCCAAGCCTTGTCAAGCACTTTTTACCTACCGCCTAAAACTCGTCTTGGTTTTTAGCTGACATACGGCCATTATTAGTGGGCGTTGTACAAAGTATTACTGGCGCACGTGATCACCACATAAACATTTGCATATTCATTATTCATTAAGCGCAATGCGCGTTAGCGCGTTTAGTCCCAGTCCTTAATGTACCTGAGTGGTAAAACAGGCAGGGCAATGAATATTCGGATTCCAAATAACGCACACTTGTCTAACTGGAAAAGGGTCGTCAAGTTGATTTCCAATGTAGCTAATGAATTACTAATGAGTATCGAAATGAATGGCTGCCATTCAGAGTAGGCGCTTTTCAGCTAGAGAGATGAATAACTGATACAAAAAGCACATAAAGACAAAGAAACCAAGTATATTGTTCAAGAATCAGCTTCTGAAAGTGAGCAGTCTTTGAGAAAAGTTGTTCCGAGATAGAAGAAGAAGAGGATGGAGAAAATTGGATTTTGTGTTTGTTAGTTTAGCGATGCATGGTTTTAGGCTATGTTTTTATGCTCAATAGAAAGAGAAAAGTAAGAAGCCTTTTAGTGCCAAGCGCTCAGTTTTTGCAGAGTGAATATATGTATTGCGCTATTGGGCCATCCGTGCTATTCCTATGTACCCAGTACTACCGTACTGGGAATGTATCCTACTGCTATGAACTGTTATGATGCTAGAGCACAGAGAAGACCATACAAAAGATTGAGCTGTATGTGTAGCTATGAGATTACAAAATGACTAGCGAACTAATATCCATGTCGAACTATCCCTCACCAAAAAAAAGTTTGCCATCTTGGCAGCATACTTTCTACCTTTCAACGCTAGCAGACGCTAACCTTGTAGGCCTATTCAAGAGCAGCATCAGCTGAATAGAAGTTTTCACTCAAGTTTTGACAATAGTTGGATGTTTCAGCAATTTTCCCAACAAACCACTCCTCAACAGTTTTCTGACACAAATTGATAGGTTTTCTGGCAATATAGAAAGTTTTCAAGCAATGTCAAAGCGTTTTCTGACATAGAGCTAACTACACGCTCACTGATTTTTTTCAAAATGAATCCACATTGACATCACATTACTGTTCTGTCCTCGCCTTCAGTAGGCATGCTAGCGCTCTACTAGTCAACAATAGTTCAAATGTATTCTTTGAATAACAGTCACAGACTGAACAGTTACACAAAAACCCACAGCTTAAATACATCAGTTAATTAATGACGTCATAATGCACAGCTTAATAATTACGTTACATTACACAGTTCAGAGTACAGTATAGTACACATAATCTTAGAGTCAACATACATCACAACTCCTCCCTCCTAAAAACGAAGGATCTGGAATCAGTAAGTACGAAAAGTACTCTGGAGGTTTACGAACCCTAGCTGGGTAACGACGACCAGTGTTCTCTGGGTTGGTCTCTTGAGTCGAAGAGCCTTGCTCTGCCAAATCAGATGAAGGATGAGGCATCACAGGTGGAGTGTTTGGAACTGCAGTAGTTGATGGGAAAACGTCCATCTCCTCAGCATCTTCAACAGACATGTTTCCATTGACAGAAGCTCGGAGCTGATCTATATGTCTCCTCCACAATTCACCAGTAGGAAGTTTGACCAAGTATGAGACAGGACCTAAACGGTCCACCACCACTCCTTTAACCCACTTTGGACCATCTCGGTAATTCCTAGTCCACACCGACTGTTCAATCGCCAATTCACGATCTCTAGCTTTCCAATAATGCTGGAGTTTTTGGCACTCCTGCTCTCCCTTGACTCTGACAGACACAGTGGGTTATAACAGATCCAAACGAGTGCAAATGTTCCTGCCATAGAACAACATACTTGGAGTGTAGGAAACTGAACTGACTAACTATATATAGTACCTGTATATTTAGTATATGATTATCTATTCATAATAATGATGTCATGATGATGTAATACCATGTGCTGAATGGGATTACTACGATATCTTACATGGCGCTGCGAACAGTTCAAGGACCGGACAACTAACACTCACAACAGTAAGGTTTTATGAGCAAGAGAGCCTACAAACGAAGAAGACTTCGCACCAATACCGAACACTCTCGAGAAGACCCAGCATCAACGGAACAGTCCGAAGGCTCAGCGTCCATGACATACACGTTTCGACCAGGAGACTTGCCTAAACTCGACCTACAAGTCGACCGGGGCACAGACTTCCAAGCATGGAAAGTTCAATGGGAGGCATATTTCGCCCTCTCGGGACTCAGCTCACAGAGTGCAAGTAAGCAAGTACAAGCCCTGACCCTTTGCTTTTCTAGAGAGACAGTCACTATGGTCAACAACCTTGGGCTAATGGCGGAACAGCGCCAGAAAGTTGCTGACATCATCACAGCCATCGAGGGATATGTTACAGGACAGGTCAATGAAACAGTAGAAAGGAGAAACTTCCGACGTCGTGTACAGCAACACGGGGAAACCTTTGATGACTTCCTGGTATCCCTCAGGGAGCTCGCCAAGACTTGCAAGTTCTGCTCAGATGAATGCACGTGTAAAGGCATACGAGACCAAATAATAGAAGGAGTCCACGATGGGAACCTTGTAGAAGAGCTCCTAAAGCACAAAGATCTCACCTTGGAACAGGCCATAACTATGTGTCGAGCACACGAGGCCGCTAAACGACAACGTGCTGAAATTAGCAACTCACCAATAGAGCTGGCAGTGCTAGGGGTCCAGGGAAATATACCACCTGGCACCAAACAAGTATGTCCTGGATGCGGGTCGGGATTCCACGCAGGAGGAAGGAAGAATTGTCCTGCCTTCCAAGTCGCCTGTCGCAAGTGTAACAAAGTTGGGCATTTTGCCAAAGTTTGTAAATCACGCTCCCGACAAACATCAGTAACACTCGGAGCCGAACAGAATTCAGGAGTCAACGCCATAACAATTGCACCCGAAATAAACCTCTCCGGGATTGAAAGCAGAAACCAGATCGAGGCAGCACCAACCATCGAGATCCAGTTGTCAGAGAGTTCTACCAGACTCAGGAGCAGACATCACCGTCGCATGACCAATGGTACTGCAACACCTCAATGACCACATTGACAACCTTCTCCCCTCAACCATAACCCCGAAAACAGTGAGCGGTAATCTCATGAAACCACTGGGTATGATGCCAATGCAAATTACGCTTGGCGAAGCATCCATCGGTGAACAGGTCCACATTTACCCAGAGATAAACGGTATGCTGTTGTCATGGAAAGCATCTCTAAGACTGGGAATATTACCCCCACACTACCCAAATCCATCAGGACCACTGCATATCTCATCGGTGACTCAAACCAGAAGTGACAATTGCGACGAGATGATGGATGAGTTTCCCTCCCTCTTTGATGAGGACATCCAGCCAATGGAAGGCGAGGAATTCCACATTTCACTCACAGATGATGCTAAGCCATTCTGCGTGCAAACGCCTCGTACTGTACCATTTGCGTACCGAGAGAAACTGAAAGCAGAACTGGACACACTCTTAGAACAAGGAATCATCACACCTGTAACACACCCAACAGAATGGTGTGCACCAATTGTAGTTACACCGAAGAAAGGCTCTGACAACATTCGAATGTGTGTAGACCTCTTGCACCTCAACAAGTATGTGAAACGAGAACGGTACCAATCAGCAACGCCAGCTGAAGCAGTCGCAGATATTGCAGCTGAAAGTGCCAAGATATTCACGAAGTTTTGACGCAAGGAAAGGCTACCACCAATGCCCGTTAGATGCTGCAAGCCAAGACCTTACCACCTTTATTACACCATTTGGCCGATTTAAGTTCCTCAGAGCACCATATGGCATCTCATCCATATCGGAACACTATAATCACCGTATGGATGAAGCTTTCGCTGGCCTACCAGGATACAGAAGGATAGTCGATGATGTGGTGATATATGATCACGACACGTCTCAGCACCACGCACATGTGAGACAGTTTCTACAACGTTGCAGAGACAAGAATATCACACTCAACAAGAGCAAATGGAAATTTGCGCAACCAAAAGTGGACTTCGCAGGATTTATCCTCTCAGCAGAGGGATACAGAGTTGATCCCTCCATAACGGAAGCTATTGCAAACTTCCCAACCCCCACTAGCCGAACTGAACTACGTTCATTCATTGGACTCGCCAACCAACTATCCTCTAGCACAGCATCTCTCGCACAACTCCTACACCCCCTTCGCCCACTGTTAAGCACAAAAAACAAATTCATGTGGTCAGAAGCATTCAACATCGCATTCAATCAAGTAAAGGAACACCTCACCACAGCCCCCACGGTGGCATTTTTCGACCAAACAAAACCAACCAGATTATGTACAGACGCTAGCAGACGCGGCCTTGGATTCGTGCTACAACAGAAAACTGAGGGAACATGGCGTCTCATACAGGCCGGTTCCAGGTTTTTATCCGATGCTGAGTCACGGTATGCCATAGTCGAGTTAGAACTACTGGCAGTATCATGGGCAATGAAGAAATGCAACATCTTCCTGGCAGGACTACCACATTTTTCGGTACTCACAGATCACCACCCCCTCATCCCAATCCTTAACACCCACCGCCTAGACGAAATTGAGAACCCCCGTTTACAGCGGTTGAGAGCCAAGATCATGGGATATCAGTTCACAGCTGAATGGCTCAAGGGGACATTGAACGAGGCACCTGACTCCCTGTCAAGGAATCCTACCTCAGATCCCTGTCAGGAAGACTTTATGGGTGAACGAGACTCCCAAGAACTCGGCATGTCAGAAATCAGAGCAGTACTCTCACCTCAAGACCAGAACATGAAGCTTGAAAGCCTCAAACAAGTAGCTGAGCAAGACGAGACATACCAGAAGCTCAAGAGCTATATCATTGATGGGTTCCCAAAAAATCGAAAGGAGGTGGCAGACGATTGCAAGCCCTACTGGCAGATACGGATGGAGTTAGCGATTGATGACGACCTCATTGTATATGGGTGCCGCCTCATTGTACCATCAAAGTTGAGGCATGAGATATTCCAGCAGCTACACAGCTCCCATCAAGGGATAGTACGAACCAAAGAACGAGCCAATCTAATAGTGTTCTGGCCAGGAATGAGCAATGATATCGAGAACGCTGTAACCTCATGCAAACTGTGCCAGGACTCTCTGCCATCTCAACAGAAAGAACCAATCATCACCAAACCGAGACCGCAGAGGCCCTTCCAAGAAATAGCTGCAGATTTTTGTTCGTATGCCGGTCGTGACTACCTCATCGTAGTTGATTGTTTCACTGATTGGCCAGAGGTCATTCCCATGGGCACAAACACAACTGCACCCAAGTTGACCGGGCGTCTTTCTGCCGTACTGGTGTACCTGACGTCTTGTGGTCAGACCAGGGACCCCAATTCATGTCCAAGCAGTTTGCAAAATTCGCGAAACAATGGGGATTTGTGCATAATACCTCCTCGCCTAGATACCCACAGAGCAATGGGAAAGCCGAGGCAACAGTGAAGTCAATGAAGAAGTTAATACGAGCTGCGTGGACCGGACGATCCCTCAATTATGACCAGCTCACTCACTCTCTATTACAGTACCGTAACACACCATCACGGAAAGATAATTTGTCTCCATCTCAAAAGCTCTTTGGTAGACCAATGCAAGATTCCATTCCAGCTCACAGACGAGCATTCCTAGCAAAATGGCAGCAGAGTACCAAAGAAAGTGACGACCAACGCCAAGCTACTCAGGATTACATGGTAGAAACATACAACCGGTCCAGCAAACCACTTCCAGACATTGTGGTAGGCACCCACGTGGCCATCCAACATCATGAGACCAAGAGATGGGAGATTTACGGCATTGTCACGGCAACAGGGCCTAATCGACGCTACTATGTCAAAACCCAAAATGGCCAGGTCTTAGTTAGAAACCGTCGTTTAATTCGTCGACGGGTTGCTACATCAATACCGGAAGCCACCACGGGAGGTGAGATGCCACAAGTTGGTATCCCCCAGAGGAGTGAACGTCCTGAGACGATACAGCCCAGGCGCTCTGGCAGAAGTACTCAAACGACTAAAAGATTGATTCAAGAAATAGGACGCATCCACTAGCATGGGGGAGATGTAGGAAACTGAACTGACTAACTATATATAGTACCTGTATATTTAGTATATGATTATCTATTCATAGTAATGATGTCATGATGATGTAATACCATGTGCTGTATCTGTTGAATGAGATTACTACGATATCTTACATGGAGTAGCTCCAGTAGTAGCATGTTGCGTGGTGCGATACTGCAACATAAATGAACAAACAGCCTTTTCTAGGCCTTGACATAATTTGCTTTTTTTTTACCTATTTTGCTTTTCTTTATTGCTCAATATTCAAACCCATTTTGCTTTTATTTTACCCATTTTGCTTTTTATTTTACCCATTTTGCTTTACTAAAAATTAATTTTCAATATTAAACGAATATATTAAGTGTAACACTTGTGATTTATACAATTGCACGATTATTGTATTGTAACATAACTGAAAGTTCTACATAGTCCTCCAAGGATGACTGTTGCTGAGTTGTAAAGTTCTGCAGAATTGAAAACACTCTCTCCGTTGAAGCGGATGATGGTTGGATAAGAAGTATCTGTAGTGTGACGCTTCCACCAAGCAATTGGATCAATTTCAGGACACACATCTTCAGCAATAGCCAAGAAAGCAGGAAGCTCAGCCTTTAGACCATCAATAACTGGTTGGGAGTCAAAGAAAGGAAACAATTTTAAGCTTTCAATGTCTGCAACAGTTGGCTGTAACTCAGAAGCTTTCGATGGTGAAAAAAAGCAAGCTGCTTTGAAGGCACTAAGTGTAAGTTTGAGGTCATTATTAAATTTTTCATGAAAGTAGGCATGCGCTGGTTCTACACATGCCTTCGCATATGAAAGGAGTACTTGCTCATGTGTAGGATTACTATTAGACTCTGCCTTGCAACGTTGGGGTAATGCTGGGTTGAGAAAGCATACTCACTTGCTTATAAGCTACAAGACAAAGAGCACCATCTCCTTCAAGCTTGTATGTAGCTTTAACAAACGGTTCCATGGCATCTACAGTTATTGCTAATTCAATCTTTAGCTTACGGGTTTTTGCTGGATCTTTCACTTTCGCTAGAAGCTTGCCAGAGGTTGCAGATGGGACTCAGGTCAGTTAAGGCAGGTAGTAGCCATTTTGGCTATGTAAAAATTTGATTAAGGATATTTTTTACTGGTTTAATTCTAAGCTTTCAAACTTGGTAGAAATATTTTCCACTGCAGTTTCTTCACATTCACCAATTTTGAGCATCACGTGATTTAGGGGGGGGGCTGGTCCAAATTAATGAACTATTAAAAATGCGGTACGATAATTAATTAGCCACGCCCCCCAAAATTTTTTTGTGAGATGACCTAATGTTGGGCAATGTATTGGTGGGTGGCAACTTGGGGTGGGGTAATTAGCTGTAGAGATATTTTAGTTTTGCATACTTAATCAGGTGTGCATTTATTAGAATTTGAGGCTTTTTTAAGCTTTTCTCTGAAACCAATGCTCAATGCAAGCGGTTCCAGGCAGGATGGGAAACTTTACTTCCAAAAAAATTTTGTGTCAAAATTTGGTGGGCGTGGTTAATTATTTATCGTACCGCATTTTTAGAAACGCGCAAGGTCTGTGCAGCCCCGCCCACTTTAATCACGTGACATCATAAATTGCTAAAATTGAAGTTAGTCCACCTAACAATGCTTTTGCAAAGTTTAATGCCTAGAAAGCAAACCTTAACAGTATTATGAATTTTTCAATATCCTACCTATTTTGCTACTATTATTGCCTTAACTTACCTGAGGAGGTCATCATTATCCAAAAATGCCAAAACATCACTGAAGGCAGTGAGTATTTGATTGATTACTTCAAATCGGCTCCACCACCTGGTAGCAGAGTAACGCAGGCAAGTACGAGTCCTCCATAGCAAACGTGATTTGGGACTTCATGAGAACAAAGCAATCCAAGATTTGCTAAATTCATCGAGTATTGGTGTATTCATATGCTCCCCAACATGATCAACAGTGTGGGAAAAGCAGCCCACATCAATTAACTTGTTGAAAACAATTTTGATTGTTCTCATTGCTACATCATTCACTGATGCTCTGTCCCGCATAGCTGCAACAATGCGATGAGGAGCAATTCCTAATTCAGTAGAGAGAACAACAACAAGCTGATGGGCAACTTCCTCACCTGTCATTGTTTTGGCAAGAAGCTTCAACCGTCCAACACACTGCTTCAACTCCCAATCATCTGTGAGGACAACAACAAACGCCTCGCAAACATGAGTAGTGCCATCAAAGATAATAGATAACGGTTGCTTGGAAATTTCCTTCTTAATTCTAGTCAATTCTTCTTGTAGAATAAAAGGTATCAGCTGTCTGAGGTGTGTTGAACTTGTGAGAGCATATGCGTGTTCCTCAGCAAATCACGAAACAAGTCAATCTTGCTCAGAGGAACACCAGCTTTCAACATGGTGGTAACAACTTTCACTCGATATACTCTAGTTGACTCAGGTAAACTACTACCAACTGGATGTACTTGACTGTCATATGCTTTCAGAGCTTGTACAATGTCAGCCTCTTTATTGTTCTTCAACTTTTCCCTTGATGTGCTTCTGGGACTTTAGATGAGATTCAATTGAACTCTTCTTGATAGGCAACTCCTCCCGACAAGCACGACAGAATAACTTTCTATTACTCACAGTTAACTGTTTATCTGGGTAGGCTCTGACACGCTCATTGGGTGAGATGTTCTTGGGATCCCCCTTTTCTTTTCCCTTTCCTCGCTTGGCACCTTTGGGGTGAGGATTCTGCCTAACCTGTCTCTTACGAGCCAAGATAGAGAGAGTTGGGGATCTCAATCTATCATGTTACAGAAGTAGCATCTGACTCTGAGGTGACCGTGGCTGACGTCATTTCTACGCTGTTTGATCGTGATCTACTAGAAACGCCTTCCGATTCTAACTCAAAATCATCCTCAGTGTCATGGGCACTTGAAATATCCCCAGTTTCTCCACTCTACCATCTTCTCGTTAATTTTTTACTGCACTTTAATCTCAACTGAACCCAAATATTGCCCATTCTTACTTGCATGTGACAGGAAGTTGATATTTTGAGTGGAGGAAGTCCATTCCAGCTTGGGCACGAGACTAGCTCAATTTTTCTGCCTATTTTGCTTTTTTGGGAAAATTTGATTGCCCATTTTGCTGGAAAATTGCTTAATTCTTTTCACTGCCTATTTTGCTCAAAATTTTGCTAGCAAATTCTGTCAAGGCCTAGCCTTTTCCAAAGATTCTCCTTTCCTCAAATCTGACTTTAGATTGTTTCACAGTTTGTACAAGTCTCTCTGCAGCACCGTTCGATGCAGAGTGATAAGGTGCTGAACGAATGTGTTTCACCACATTACTCTTCAAAAACTGTTCAAACTCTTCAGAGATAAACTGGGGACCATTATCTGAGACAACCTGCTGAGGTAATCCATAACGGGAAAACACTTGACGAAGTTTGTTCACAGTGTTACTGGCTGTTGTACTCTTCATGATGCAAATCTCAGGCCATTTCGAATGTGCATCCACTATCACTAGCAGCATTCTTCCATCAATGGGACCTGCAAAATCAATGTGGATACATTGTCATGGTGACATAGGCCATTCCCAAGGATGGAGTGGATCCTTCGCTGGAGCATGACTGAGCTCTTGACAAGTTGAGCATGACTTGACATTCTCCTCAATCTCGGTGTCAATAGTAGGCCACCAGATGTGGCTTCAGGCAAGGGACTTCATCCTCACCATGCCTTGATGACCCCTATGCAGTTCCTGCAAAATCTGGTCTCTCAATTTCAATGGAATTACTACACGAATGCCTCTGTAAATACAACCACCTTCGATGGAGAGTTCATTTCTCTTTGTGAAGTATGGTTTCAACACACATCAGGAATTTGTTTTGGCCAACCCTTCTGTGTATACTCCAACACTTTCCGCAACAGTGGATCTTCTTGTGTAGCTTGTGCTAGGTCTGCTGCTCGTACCGGAAATGCATCTAATTGAGCGATGTTAAAAAGAGTGGCGTCATCTTCCTCACCAACACAATCAGCAATTGAACAGCTCTCGCTTGTAATAGTTGACAAAGGGAGGCGAGACAAAGCGTCAGCATTTCCATGCTCAGCTGTTGGACGAAAACGTATCTCATAAGTATGTGCTGAAAGAATGATAGCCCACCGTTGAAGTCGAGCAGCTGCTAAGGTTGGGATGCCAGTTTTAGGACCAAAAATTGTTGGTAGCGGCTTGTGGTCAGTGATGAGAGTAAAAGGATGGCCATAGAGGTACTGATGAAACTTTTGTACTCCAAAAATTGGCGACAATGCTTCCTTTTCTATTTGGGCATAGTTACGCTTGAGTGTACGAGAAGCATAAGTAATCGGGCATTCTGTACCATTGGGGTACGTGTGAGAGATTACAGCACTGATGCCAAACTGTGAAGCATATGCAGCCTAGTGACGAAGGCAATTTAGGATCAAAATAAGCAAGGATTGGGGCTTGTGTAATCTTCTCCTTAGCTTCGTTAAAAGCTTTGCGACAAGCAGGGGACCACACCTATTGTTTTCCTGCTTTAAGGAGGTCATTCAGGGGTGCCAAAATACAGGACAATGAAGGTAAAACTTAGCATTCCCAGTACGGTAGTACTGGGTACACAGGAATGGCACAGATGGTCCATTAGCGAAATACAAATATTCATGCGAATAACTCTGCAAAAACTGAGCGTTTAGCACTAAAAGGCTTCTTAAGCTACTATTTAGCTCTTTCTCTTTCTAATGAGCCTAAAAACATGGCCTAAAACCATCGCTAAAGTAACAAACACAAACATGTCAAACCTCCAATTTTTTCCATCTTCTTCTTCTTCTATCTTGGCTCAACTTTTCTCAGAGACTATTCACTTTCAGAAACTGATTCTTGAACGAACGAACTTGGTTTCTTCCAGGACAGTCGCTTTTGCCATCGGTTTTTAGCGCCTTTCGCTGAGTAGCTGGATACAAGGAGAAAAGTGCCTCCTCCATATGGCCGCCATTAATTTCTACACTCACGCATAATTCATTAGCTTCTAGAAAATTCGAATTGACGACCCTTTCCACACACAAAAGTGTGCGTTATTTGGAATTAAATGCACTGAAGTTGTCTGGAACTATTTTGTGATACCTGGTTGCTCTTCTTAAGAGATGAATCAGGACATTGATTATCATAACATATAGAAAGGCAAGTAAATCTTATGATACAGCTCCTGCCTCCAAATGACTGAGATGTGTGTTTCACTTCAGTATCAAGCAGGCTCAGTACACAACTTGCCAGTTCCGCGGCAGCAGCCCGCTGCTGGCTCAGTGAGTTTGGCTTGCCAGACTACTAACTACACACACCAACACAAATGTTATTTGTAGATCTATGGAAAAATGAGAACAAACAAGTAAAAAAGAACATTAGAAATGTAATGAGACACAGGAATGGCTAAATCGTAAAAAGAACGCAAACAAGATGGAATGGCTGTTGGAGTGTGTAAGGAATTCTTCCTGTGGGTAAAATGAGAGTCTTAAAATCAATAAGGAGATTGTTAAATGCAGCCCATACAAGAAGAATTCTGCACACACTCTAACAGCCATTCCATCTTGTTTGGGTTCTTTTTACGATTTAGCCATTTCTGTGTCTCATTACATTTCTAATGTTTTTTTTACTTGTAATATTTAATAATGCCAAGAAATGATCTCAACTCACGCATATTTTTAGGTGTCGGTGCTTCCTTGATAGCTTGCACTTTCTTCTCTGTTGTGTGTACACCAGTAGCATCCACTGTAAAACCCAAGTATTCTACTCTTGGTTGGAAAAATCGGCACTTGTCCAGACGTAGACGAAGACCATGCTGTCTAAGTTGCTTCAACACCTCTTCCAATGTCTTGGAGTGCTCCTCATCAGTTCACCTGTGACGAGGATATCATCGAGGTAGCAAATCACATGAGGAATTCCTCTCAGAATCTTATCCATCTCACGTTGAAAAATTGCCAGAGCTGATGTGATGCCAAAAGGTAGACAAGTAAATTCATACAATCCCGTGTGAGTGTTGATCGTTGTCAACTTCCGAGACTCAGCATCCAGAGGTATCTGCTGATAAGCAGATGTCAAATCGAGCTTAGTAAAACTTTCCACCTACTAAGCACGCCATCAGATCATTAGGTGATGGCAGCGGGTATTGGTCCACTTGTAATGCAGTGACCTTGTAGTCACCACAAATGCGAATCTCACCATTCTTCTTGGGTACCGGAACAATAGGTGTTGCCCAATCACTATGTTCCACCTTCTGCAAAACTCCATTTTCTTCCAAATGATCCAATTCACGGCTTATTGCATCTTTTAAAGCATACGGCACTGGGCATGGACGACAATAGCATGGTTGAGCATTGTCTTTCAGTTTCAATCTTGCTGTTGAGTTCTTCAGTTCTCCGAGGCCTTC
This sequence comes from Tethya wilhelma, assembly GCA_964030475.1. Lineage (NCBI taxonomy): Eukaryota > Metazoa > Porifera > Demospongiae > Tethyida > Tethyidae > Tethya > Tethya wilhelma. The sequence goes on from CAXIPT010000131.1 coordinate 22,355, forward strand.
GTCAAACACGTCCGTATACTTCTTTTGTACCTGATCAGCTAACAATGGACAACTCAGGTGCTTGATACTGGCCCAATCCAGACGCAAGTCTTTCAGCCAGTCACGACCCAAAAGAGCAGGGCCATCACCTTCCACAATGTACAGGAGGTGCTCTCCAACGCATTCACCATGAGATACAATCCCTGTCATCTCTCCGACAACCTTGATCATCTCTGATGTGTAGGTACGCAATCGAATGCTCGAAGCCTTTAACTTCACTTTCGGAAACAATTTCTTCTGTAGTTTGGATGAAATTAGTGTAACTGCAGCACCAGTGTCTATTTCCATTTCCACTGCTTGACTATTCAACTGCAGAGTAACCTTGTAAGGCTTTACTGGTGGTGCTCCAACTCTATTGATGACAGAGTACTCTGTGGTCACGAAATTGTGTTCAGGTGAGTCTGAATTCTTATCTTCATCAGCAACATCCTCTACATGGTGTTGGCTGTGGTTGGCTTGCCTTCTCGTATTACCACACACTCTGGCAAGATGGCGTCTTTTCTTACACTTGTGGCAAACGGTGTCTCTATGTACACAACCTTGACCAGTGTGATTTGTACTACCACAGCGATGACATGGCTTCGTGGCTGTGGTTTGACCGGTTTGACTGGTTTGTTTACCAGGTGAGCATTTCTTCATCTTCCCTTGGTAGCTCGGTTTTCCACCTTGCACAAAGCCAACAGGTAGGTCAGGCGGCGCTGCCTTCATTGACTGTGTGTTCTTGTGGGCTGCCTCCATGCTTTGTGCGATACTTACAGCAGTAGCTAGAGTTAGCGTTGATTCTGTGAGTAAGTGTCTCTGTGTGCCCTCACTTCTCAACCCACACACCAGACGGTCACGAATGGCCTCTTCCAAATTGGCTCCAAACTCGCAATGTGCAGCTTTACGGCGAAGCTCTGCAACCTACTCGTTGACTGTTTCAGTAGAACCTTGATTTCTGCGATAGAAGTGAAACCTTTCCACAATCACTAGTGGTTTAGGCTCGAAATGCGTTGACAATGCCGTCTTTTTCTCGGCAAACGTCTTGTCTTTCGGTGGGGTGGGTGCGACTAGGTTTCACAAAATACCATACGTCTTGCTTTCCACAGCACTGAGGAACACTGGGACCTTCTTGCCGTCCGCAATGTCATTTGCGTCGAAGAACAGCTCGACTCTCTCAATGTACGCTGAAAATTGTTCTCCTGACGACTGCACCCGACGACCACCATCCTCGTCGCCAGTTGTTCTGTCCTCGCCTTCAGTAGGCATGCTAGCACTCTACTAGTCAACAATAGTTCAAATGTATTCTTTGAATAACAGTCACAGACTGAACAGTTACACAAAAACCCATAGCTTAAATACCTCAGTTAATTAATGACGCCATAATGCACAACTTAATAATTACAAAACACTACACAGTTCAGAGTACAGTATAGTACACATAGTCTTAGAGTCAACATACATCACAGTTACTATAGAGAAAGACCTGTTACTAAGGAAGTGATAAATTTTTATGCCAGTAAGTGACCACGCCTTAGGTTCTTTGCAATTAGAAGCCCTCGGAAGTGTTTATAATTATAGTAACCTCGGGCTGCGCCCTTGGTCACTATTTAAACACTTCCTCGCACTTCTAATTCGCTAAGAACCTCGGGCAAGGTCACTGACCTATACTTTGAGTATAGTTAGCTTGATTCTTGCTTAGTTGCATTATAAAAAAATTTTGCCCAATCTCTTTTAGTATAAAAAAAAACCAAAATAGGGCGTAGCTACTATAAATTAAGAATTTAATTTAGCGGATGATATCATTTACTTCAAAACAATTCAGTGTATAATCGCATATAAGTTTAAAGTTCAGGGCTAATTGCTTAGCTTGCAAAATAGTCAGTAGTGCAGCCTTGACGCGATTTTGCGTCAACCACGGTTTGAAACACCTACGCAGTTGCGTCAACCGCAGGTAATCGGACACTTTTGTGAAAATTTACAATTTTTAATATTTGGAATATTCCAATGAAGGTGAAAAGCTTGCGAAAAACAGTTTTCATTGTGTTCAAAAAACTTGGTCATTATGGACTTAATTTTTACAAGTAGTAAAAATTTCAAAAAAAATTAGTATTGTAGGAATGGCCAGTGCAGTAAAAAGTATTGGAACAAGGCGTGTCTCAATTTCGGCACATGACTACTTCATTTTTATTAATTATTTCTTGATCCCTTATAAGGATCCTATAAGTGTCATAAATGCAATGATCTGTTCAATAGTGCCCTAGCTTATTGCATTGGTTCAAATTTCTACTATAATTAGTAGGTTAAGCAGTGCAGCAAACTGTAGCAGACAGATAACTTAAACTGGGCTGCCAGCCAAGAGTTGGGTATAAAAAAATGAAGTAGTCATGTGCTGAAATTGAGACACGCCATGTTCCAATACTTTTTACTGCACTGCCGATTCCTACACTACTATTTTTTTTGTCTCTAGTGTTTATTCAGTTTAGCTGTTGCAGATTAACTTTCCTTTTGTGTTAAGGTGTAGGTAGAACGAGATGCAGCTCTAGGAGAAACCTTTGTCAGAATTTCAGAAGTAGAGTCAAGATGTCTGGAATAGAAGGATACTTAAAACATCTTGAAGGACCATGAGGATGAAGGTAGGATAGCTTGACCTCACTGTTTTCTTGATCAACTTCAAGAACACATGCCCAACCACTAATATCTGTCATACAATGAAGTCACAAACCCTGAAATCTCAGAAATCTCGAGTTCATTTTCCTGCTTAGTCACCTTTTCCTGCTTGAAATCATTTGAGAAGGAATAGTGTTTGGCTCTAATTGTGTCTTGATTCACTGGAATGAACGAATGAAATTTCCGGGTTCCAGGAAGTGTGCGAGACTTTTGAAATGTGGTTTTCAAATAAGATTTTACCTCTTCATACTCTTCTGTGCTACAATACTTGAAAACATTTCCTGGAATATTCATTGTAGCCCACTCAAAAAATTTTAAAATTTGCCCTTCGTATGGTTTCTGGAGGCTGGCTCTTGCTGCTAGCCATTTTACAGTGCCTCCAACACCATCACAGGCACCTTTTCCATGGGAAGTTGCAGAAAAGTGCCAGTCAGCCTTCACACCAAAGTCTGCTTTGTGATGACACAAGTTTAAGAAATTCTTCTTATTTTTGTATTGGGAAGCTGCTTCATCAGTGAAATAGATGATTTTGTGGAGGAAAAAAGGAAGAACTTGTTTCAAGAAGGAAATTAAACACCTAGGTATACAGCTATGGTGTTGTGCCAGTGAAAGCCCTGCACTGCATCTTGTAAACAAAAGAATAATTTTCTGAGAAGTCGGCAGCTACTAGAATTTCACCTAACTGTAAGTTAGACCTACATTTGCTGTAGAAAGAGGCTTGTTGAGAGGCAATGAATGAGTATGAAACCAGTGCTTTTAGCAGAACACTGAATGTTTCCACGAAGTCATCAGATGTACTGCAAACAGTTTCCAGCATTGACCGATCTGTACTTGTCCACTGTTTGTAGATAATGCTGTCAATCATGTGGTCATCTAGTATAGCCGTTAGAGATGTTTTAATATTATCCACACCTGGGCATGCACTGCATTCACCTAAGTAACATTGTGGTAATGGAGGATTGCAAAGTGCCTTTGCTATGCAGAGATGGTACGTAGTAAGAGTTGAATTACTTTGTGTTGCTAACTCAGGTAGTTTTGCTCCAACAATCATTAACTTGACGTTTCGATGAATCGTGCAACTAGCACCAGCCAGAATACAATGTCTGGGCCAAAGGTCTGCAAACTTGAAGAATCCCACTGCTACATGAGGATAGTGGTCTTTGAAGAGTCGACACATGTCGCAAAGCACCAACCTTTTTTGAACATGTACTCTTCCTTCTTCCCTCCTTATTGGTATGAAATCCTTTTTTCCTGGCATCATTCTATTGCATGGTTTCATCACTCTCATAGAAGCTGATAATGAGATCTATTGTCGTCTGTGGAAGAGCATAACCTGGCTTAGGATTTGGTGTTGCCAAAATTCCTTTTTCCTGAACTAGCTGCTTTGCTTTGCGAACCATGTAGTTCGTTGCACTAAACTCAGCCTGAATTTTCCTGACAGTCCAGCTTTTAGGTAGTACTGTCAAAATTTGAATCTGCTCACTTCTAGTGGAAGAAACAATTTTTTGTTTCAGTTGTTGAACTATTTCACCATTGCTATTCATTGTGGAGGACTGTGGATCACTTACAATCAACTTTTGCATTGCTGTAGTAACCTTCTCAATCTTTCATTTTGAATATTGCTTACTGCGCAGATTGCTCTTCAGCAATGGTGTTTGCCCAAGCATATCTAGGCACTGATTCACCATCCCCAGTGATGTGCTTGTATCCTGTAGTACATCATCAATTGCAGGTGAGTCATGAACAGGGTTAGGTGAGTCAGGAACAAGGTTAGGTGAGTCAAGAAGGCAAACAGGAACATAAGTTGGTGAGTCCCAATCTGCAGACAGTGGCAGAGGAGCAGAAACTTTCCTAGCTGGGATTTCCTTTGCCAGTCTTTTTCTACAGTCATCACACATCTTTTCTCCATATAGAATTGACCCCTTTTCACACATCCATTTAGTGACATTCCTTAGTTGCCTTTTGTTCCATACGTAGTGATTGGGTTTATTAAAGGGATTACAACAAACATTTCGCCATCTTGGAGATTTAGACATGATCTATCCTAGCTGAGGATATAGTTGTGTCGAAAGATGAGACAAAATATATTCCCAAACACCTAAAGTAATGATTATGAAGCTATATAGTTCACAACTGTTAGAATTGGTTGAGTTAGACTGTTAGTAATCCTAAGCTCTAATGAGATTGAGGCTTGTTCATTTACACTTGAACTGTGGGATCAATGTAACATATCTGTACCACACATAATTATAAAGTAAAAAAACATTAGAAATGTAATGAGACACAGGAATGGAGCTAAATCATAAAAAGAAAGCAAACAAGATGGAATGGCTGTTTGAGTGTGTGCAGAATTCTTCCTGTATGGGCTGCATTTAGCAATCTCCTTATTGAGTCTCTCATTTTGCCGTCAGGAAGAATTCCTTACACACTCTAACAGCCATTCCATCTTGTTTGCGTTCTTTTTATGATTTAGCTCAATTCCTGTGTCTCATTACATTTCCAATGTTTTTTTTACTTGTTTGTTCTCATTTTTCCATATTTCTAAAAATTACATTTGAGTTGGTGTGTGTTGCTAGCTACTGAGCTAGTAGTCTGACAAGCCAGACTCACTGAGCTGGTACTTGAAGTCACAACTTGTTGTGTAGCCTGCTTGATACTGAAGTGAAACACACATCTCAATCATTTGGAGGCAGGAGAAGATTTACTTGTCTTTCTATATGTTATGATAGTCAAAGTCCTGATTCATCTCTTAAGAAGAGCAAGAGCATCCACACTTGTGTGTGTGGAAAGGGTCATCAATTCGAATGTTCTAGAAGCTAATGAATTATGCATGAGTGTAGAAATTAATGGCGGCCATATGGAGGAGGCGCTTTTCGCCTTGTATCTAGCTGCTCAATGAGACCCGATGGCAAAAGCGACTGTCCCGGAAGAAACCAAGTTCATTAGTTCAAGAATCAGCTTCTAAAAGTGAATAGTCTCTGAGAAAAGTTGAGCCAAGATAGAAGAAGAAGAAGAAGAAGAATAAGAAGAAGATGGAGAAAATTGGAGGTTTGGCATATGTGTGTTTGTTACTTTAGCGATGGTTTTAGGCCATGTTTTTGGGCTCATTAGAAAGAGAAAGAGCTAAATAGTAGCTTCAGAAGCCTTTTAGTGCTAAGCGCTCAGTTTTTGCAGAGTTATTCGCGTGAATATTTGTATTGCGCTAATAGGCCATCCGTGCCATTCCTGTGTACCCAGTACTACCGTACTGGGAATAGTACTATAATAATAAATATGTATTGTAATAACAACTAGGGATTTTGTTCGTATATCAGGCCTTGTCATTTGAGATAACAGGTAATAGCTACTGTATACAAATAATAAATGTAATTATGCGCAAATAGTGCTGTCCAGAAATTAATATCTGAATTCCAGTTTATTTTTAAATTAGTTATTAAATACATTTTAATTGATTCCAAACACAAAGTAAACCAGCAATCTACAAATAACTAGAAATTCCCATGCAGTATTATCTACATCAGTCAGGGTTTGAACGAGGAGGCGGAGTATAAAAGGGCGTGGCCGAGGATCAAATTCGCGTCAGAAATTCAAAAATGGCGTCCATGCCATTTTCATGAACACTAAGCCTTAGCGCACAAAAATCAGCACCTCCCCACTGTATTTTAGCGTACAAAAGCACAAAACGTCACATAGACGTCACTATTAATCTTTTTTTTTCAAGTGAAATGGCGTCTTCACGAAAGAAGCNCTATATCCAGGCTAGAATCTTACTGGCAGTGCCCAACAATTGACTTGAAACACGAAAAGCCAATGGAGGTACTACTGTAGGTCTTTTGATGTAACCAACTCAGTCGAACCGCACAGGAATATCCGCGCCTGATTTTGTTTGCAACGTAAGTGGGCGTGACCAGGAAAATGGCGGCTTTTTGGCTGTTTGGAGACACATTGAAGAACGAAGTTCTTAGCCATATTGCATTGGGATTTGGCTCTATCTGTGCCTACCAATGGATACTCAGATGTCTAAAGAATAAAATAAGTCTCTATTAGCGATGTCAAACGTTAAAAAAAAAACAGGAATATTTTTCTCCGGTTAATTAGAACGTCCAAGCGGCACAATGAAGTCGTTTGTGTTTGAGAGTGGAGAGCAGACGATTCTGAGTTGAGCAGAGAAAAGTAAGTTATCTAGGGGGTGTTCAAGGTGCTGAGTTTGAATTTTGTGGTGGTTTTTCGATATTTTGCTCGTATTTTGTGTATTTACTGCTTGAAGCAAGTGAATAATGAACATCTGGCCAAGTTGTGTGGTCTACTTGCGAAAGAAACTCTCATAGAGTTGACTAGCCATAGAATATCTACTACTTGAGCTGTTTTTTTAATATGTTTATGATACTTTTCACTTCCCTATTGAGCTTCAAAAGTGCCATGTTGTCATTTATAACCTTCAGGACACTCACATGGCTGTTGCAGATGTGCCAGATGTTAGTTCTAGTTTGCAGAAACTTGGTATCAAGGGAGCGTCACTTCTTGCGTATATACCTGACTTTACTGTAGATGAAGACATACCAAAACTCAAACAAGTACAAAAGGTCACCAATGAGCATGTACTTGATCTATATCAGTTCCTGAACAGGTATCCTAAGTGCACATTTGCTACTCTGAGTCGATGGTTATCATGCCTATTTGGAAAACTGTGGCCTAGCCAATCACCACCTACAGTGAAGTCAATTAGGCAAAGTGTTATTCGTCTTGAGGCAAGACTTAGTAAACTTAAAAAAATTCGGAATTCTGCTGAAAAGGACCAAAAAATTTTAGCCTTTCTGAATGAAGATTACCAACTTCCTCGATTGTTTGTGGTTAAGGGTGAGCTAAAATCTACTCAACCTTTGCAAACTGTGACATGTGCCCATACTTGTCCAGAAGAAAATCAAGTTTTAAAAGCTGTGAATGTGGATCTTTGCAAGGAGATAGCTAAAGTTAATGAAGAGAACAAGTCGCTTAAAGATGTAAAGGAAAATACTGACAAATTACGAGAGAAAATGTATGCTATCCAACGTAATGCTACAAAAAAACTCAAGCGTAGAGACAAGACTATCGTGCAACAAGCAAAAGACCTTGATTTACATAAAAATGAGGCTGAGAGTTTGCAAAAAAAAGTATCACAACTTGAACCTCAGGTTCAGGAACTAAAGCGACACAAGGACAAGTTACGTCATAGAGCTGACTATTGGAGGGCTCAGGTTCAACAACTAAAAATGTCCTTTGAAGAGAGAGAAATTCATGAAATTGTTGACAAGCAGCAGACAATTGAAGAACTCAGAGGAGAGGTTTGTCACTTAGAAGATGACAATATTCACTTAAGGGAGACAGTTGAAGAGATCATGTCATCAAATCTTAATGACGAGATAGCAACATTTCACAAAGGCAAATACACTGATGACATTCGTGTCTGCTGTTATGAACTCTTGTCCTTAAATGTAGGAGTAAGGAACATTGTTCCTGTTATCAAATCTGTGATTACCAACCTTGCTCACAAGTCCTTGGATCGCATGCCTAGCAAAGCCCTTCTGTGTCAGATGATGGTAGAGTGTTTAACTGTGGCTCATGCACAATTAGGAGAAGAGCTCAATGATGACAAGAGAGAATTTAATACATTGCAGACTGACGGTACTACGAAGTATGGAGAGCACTATGCTACGTATGATGTGGCAACTGTCACTGGTACATACACACTTGGTCTCCGTCACATCTTTTCTGGTTCTGCTGAAGATAGCCTGAGTACTTTCAAAGAGATCCTTGAGGATATTGACACTGTACAGAAAGAACTAGAGGCATCATCGGTGTCTTCTGCAATTATATCTAAGTTAAAGAATACCATGTCAGATCGTCATGCTGCTGAAAAGCTCTTTAACGAACTCCTTGCTGAATACCGAGCTGACATACTGCCAGATGTTGTGGATGGTTGGTCTGAATTGAGCGATTCAGAAAGAGAACAGTATACAAGAATGAATAATTTTTTTTGCGGACTCCATTTTATTGTTGCATTAGCTGATTCAGCAGAAGCTACACTAAAGCAATGGGAGTCAACATTTGAAGGTGATCTACCTACTAACAGTTCTTCCTCATCTGGTACCCAGCAACTCATCCGTACAGCTTGTAAAGCCTTTCATAGAAGAGGATCGCAGCAAGCTGGTTGCTCAACATACTTCCGAGCCTATCTTCGTAGTAAGGGGATTGATAAGATTCTATTGGCAGCATTTCATGGTAATCGTTTCAACATACTTTTCTACGATGCTGCGGGTGTGTATTATTTGAGAAAGAACATGATGGAGTATCTAACAGAAGCCCACGGATCATTGAATCTTCTTCTTCAAGCTGTTTTGTCAAACCTAAAAGTGCCTCAGTATGCAGCTGGATGCAGGGCATTAGGAATCATCGATAAACTGTTGACTGGTCCATTATGGAGACATATGGTGCTCTCGTCGGTGTCAGTACTGGACATGAGTGACGTATATACAAAGATAGTGGAGAAACTAGAGATGTGGGGAGAGGATGCACAAGAAGCTATGGAAGGCAATGATAGGCTGGAAATATTTGATGATAGAGACAAAGATGAAGTTTATAAGATGCTGTTCACATCTACACTAGATGATTCAATGGTCCAGGAAATCCTTCAAATGTTGTTCAAGTCATTTGTGCTGACTATGCAAAGAATGCTTATTGACCACTTACCGGGAGGAGTTCATTATTCAGTGTCAGATGCTACTGTTGTGAAAGAAGTTGAGTCTGTTCCAACAACAAATGTGAGTCCGGAACGGGACTTTGCTGTTTTGGATAGAATGCTCTCAGAAAAACCCAATGCCACCTGTATCGCACTTGAATCCATGTTGCTTTTCTCTCACAACAAGACCTCTGAGTGGTTGCACTCTAAATCGCCTGAGGAAAGAGAGAGACTTTTGAAGGCCGCTCGTTCTCTGTCAACAGTTCATAAAGTCAATTTCAGAAAGCGAAGGGATGAAATCAGCGCTAAGAGACGAGAGTGTGTGCAGCAAAGGGAATTGGAAATACAGAGGAAGAAGGAAAAGGAGATAAGAGAAAAGGAAAATCTTACGAAGCAGATCCAAAAGGTGGGCTTATGGACTACTGAGAGTGAAGTAGAAGTAGGACTAGCAAAACTCCGTACCTTGAAACAGAAATGCGATATTTTGAAACTACAATTGAAGTTTCGTAAGAAAGTCTTGTGTCAGACACACCCAGACAAGACAGTCTTCCTGTTTTCTCACCAGAAAAGGCTGTTTACACATTCTGAGTTGAAGGCAAACCTGTTAAAGCTGTTCTGTACACCAGAGACACCATCACCACTGTCAACAGAAGAACTAAATCGTGATCCGGAACTTTTGATCTACAGGAGAATTGAACACCAATTCAGTACTGAAGAGGGCCTTGTCTGGTATAGAGGAACAGTTCTAGGATACAGTAATGAGAGTGGTGAGTACAGAGTGGTGTATGATGACGAAGATGATGAATACTCGTACCCGTTACTTCAAGATATGGCTAATGGAGAAGTCCGTGTAATGGAATTCTGACTGGTTTTATGTTATTGTTTTTATTTTGTGTGTTCATGTGAATCTCTGGTCATTCCTGAGTCTAACAGTCCAAATTTCAACTTGCTATGACCTTCCTAACTTGAGTTATGAGAATTTATAATACAGCACCTAAACTGTTTACGCGCACGCGTATATTGAATTGTGCCACTTCCGCGCATATCTAAATATACGAGGTCATGGAGAAAATTTCAAAAATTTTTAAAACAACAAAGCGTGCGTGTCATCAGTTGAGCAAAGAAACAACCAAACTATGGGTATCGCTGAGTTCCTACTGATGTCCTCTATTCAAATCTGAGCACAGATTAGCAATCCAGAAAACTTTATTTTTTTGTCTGACATCGCTACAGTATTGTTGACTGGTAGAGCGCTAGAATGCCTACTGATGGTGAGGACAGAACAACTGGCGACGAGGATGGTGGTCGTCGGGTGCAGTCGTCAGGAACAATTGGTTACCTGCACGAGTTTCAGCCTGGGGGAGAACAATTTTCAGCATATATTGAGAGAGTCGAGCTGTTCTTCGACGCAAATGACATTGCGGACGGCAAGAAGGTCCCAGTGTTCCTCAGTGCTGTGGGAAGTAAGACGTATGGTATTTTGCGAAACCTAGTAGCACCCACCCCGCCGAAAGACAAGACGTTTGCTGAGATAAAGACGGCATTGTCATCGCATTTCAAGCCTAAACCACTAGTGATTGTGGAAAGGTTTCACTTCTATCGCAGGAATCAAGGTTCTACTGAAACAGTCAATGAGTATGTTGCAGAGCTTCGCCATAAAGCTGCACATTGCGAGTTTGGAGCTAATTTGCCATTTGTGACCGTCTGGTATGTGGGTTGAGAAATGAGGGCACACAGAGATGCTTACTCACAGAATCAACGCTAACTCTAGCTACTGCTGTAAGTATTACACAAAGCATGGAGGCAGCCCACAAGAACACACAGTCAATGAAGGCAGCGCCGCCTGACCTACCTGTTGGTTTGTGCAAGGTGGAAAACCGAGCTACCATGGGAAATGCTCACCTGGTAAACAAACCAGTCAAACCCGTCAAACCACAGCCAACACCATGTTGAGGATGCTGCTGATGAAAACAAGAATTCAGACTCACCTGAACACAATTTCGTGACCACAGAGTACTCTGTCATCAATAGAGTTGGAGCACCACCAGTGAAGCCTTACAAGGTTACTGTGCAGTTGAATAGTCAAGCAGTGGAAATGGAAATAGACACTGGTGCTGCAGTTACATTGATTTCGTCCAAACTACAGAAGAAATTGTTTCCACAAGCGAAGTTAAAGGCTTCGAGCATTCAATTGCGTACCTATACATCAGAGATGATCAAGGTTGTCGGAGAGATGACAGTGACTGTATCTCATGGTGAATACGTTGGAGAGCACCTCCTGTACGTTGTGGAAGGTGCTGGCCCTGCTCTTTTAGGTCGTGACTGGCTGAAAGATTTGCGTCTGGATTGGGCCAGTATCAAGCACCTGAGTTGTCCACTGTCAGCCGATCAGGTACAAAAGGAAGTATGCGGACGTGTTTGAGGAAGGCCTCGGAGAACTGAAGAACTTAACAGCAAGATTGAAACTAAAAGACAATGCCCAATCGCGCTATTGTCGTCCACACCCAGTGCCGTATGCTTTAAAAGGTGCAATAAGCCGTGAGTTGGATCATTTGGAAGAAAACGGAGTGTTGCAGAAGGTGGAACATAGTGACTGGGCAACACCTATTGTTCCAGTGCCCAAGAAGAATGGTGAGATTCACATTTGTGGTGACTACAAGGTCACATTCCAAGTGGACCAATACCCGCTACCATCGCCTAATGATCTGATAGCGTGCCTAGCAGGTGGAAAGAGTTTTACTAAGCTCGATTTGACATCTGCTTATCAGCAGATACCTCTGGATGCTGAGTCTCGGAAGTTGACAACGATCAACACTCACAAGGGATTGTACAAATTTACTCGTCTACCTTTGGCATCGCATCAGCTCCGGCAATTTTTCAACGCGAGATGGATAAGATTCTAAGAGGAATTCCTCATGTGATTTGCTACCTCGATGATATCCTCGTCAAAGGTGAAACTGACGAGGAGCACTCCAAGACATTGGAGGAGGTGTTGAAGTGACTTAGACAGCACGGTCTTCGCCTACGTCTGGACAAGTGCCAATTTTTCCAAACAAGAGTAGAATACTTGGGTTTTACAGTGGATGCTATTGGCGTACACACAACAGAGAAGAAAGTGCAAGCCATCAAGGAAGCACCGACACCTAAAAGTGTGCGTGAGTTGAGATCATTTTTTGGCATTATTAATTATTATACTGAGTTTGTACCTTCATTGTCCTGTATTTTGGCACCCCTGAATGACCTCTTTAAAGCAGGAAAATGATGGGTGTGGTCCCTGCTTGTCGCAAAGCTTTTAACGAAGCTAAGGAGAAGACTACACAAGCCCCAATCCTTGCTCATTTTGATCCTAATTGCCTTTGTCGCTAGCTGCAGATGCTTCACAGTTTTGCATCGGTGCTGTAATCTCTCACACCTACCCCAATGGTACAGAACGCCTGATTGCTTATGCTTCTCGTACACTCAAGCCAAGTGAACATAACTATGCCCAAATATAAAAGGAAGCATTGTCACTAATTTTTGGAGTACAAAAGTTTCATCAGTACCTTTATGGCCATCCCTTTACTCTCATCACCGACCACAAGCCACTAACAACAATTTTTGGTCCTAAAACTGGCATTCCAACCTTAGGTGGGCTATCATTCTTTCAGCACATACTTATGAGATTCGTTTTCGTCCAACAGCTGAGCATGGAAATGCTGACGCTTTGTCACGCCTCCCCTTGTCAACTATTACAAATGAGAGCTGTCTGTGCTGATTGTGTTGGTGAGGAAGATGACGCCACTGTTTTTAACATCGCTCAATTAGATGCATTATCTGTACGAGCAGCAGATCTAGCAGAAGCTACACAAGAAGATTCACTGTTGCGGAAAGTGTTGGAGTATACACAGAAGGGCTAGCCAAAACAAATTCCTGATGTGTTGAAACCATACTTCACAAAACTCTCCATCGAAGAAGGTTGTATTTACAGAGGCATTCGTGTAGTAATTCCATTGAAATTGAGAGACCAGATTTTGCAGGAACTGCATAGGGGTCATCAAAGCATGGTGAGAATGAAGTTTCTCGCCGGAGTCACGTCTGATGGCCTACTATTGACACCCAGATTGAAGAGAATGTCAAGTCATGCTCAAGTTGTCAAGAGCTCAGTCATGCTCGAGCGAAGGCTCCACTCTATCCTTGGGAATGGCCAATGTCACCATGACAATGTATCCACATTGATTTTGCAGGTCCCATCGATGGAAGAATGCTGCTAGTGATAGTGGATGCACATTCGAAATGGCCTGAGATTGGCATCCTGAAGAGTACAACAGCCAGTAACACTGTGAACGAACTTCGTCAACTGTTTTCCCGTTATGGATTACCTCAGCAGGTTGTCTCACATAATGGTCCCCAGTTTATCTCTGAACAGTTTGAAGAGTAATGTGTTCAGCACCTTATCACCCTGCGTCGAATGGTGCTGCAGAGAGACTTGTACAAACTGTAAAACAATCTGTCAAGTCTAATTTGAGGAAAGGGGAATCTTTGGAAAAGGCTGTTTGTTCATTTTTGTTGGAGTATCGCACCATGCCATATGCTACTATTGGAGCTACTCCAAGTATGTTGTTCTATGGCAGGAACATTCGCACTCGTTTGGATCTATTAAAACCCACTGTGGCTGTCAGAGTCAGGAGCGCCAAAAACTTCAGCATGACTCGAAAACTAGAGATCGTGAATTGGCGATTAAAAAGTCGGTGTGGACTAGGAATTACCGAGATGGTCCGAAGTGGGTTAAAGGGGTGGACCATTTAGGTCCTGTCTCGTACTTGGTCAAACTTCCTACTGGTGAATTGTGGAGGAGGCATATATAGATCAGCTCCAAGCTGTCATCAATGGAAATATGTCTGTTGAAGATGCCGAGGAGATTGAAATTTTCCCTTCAACTACTACAGTTCCAAACACTCCGCCTGTGATGCCTCATAAGATGCCTCATCCTTCATCTAATTTGGCAGAGCAAGGCTCTTCGACTCAAGAGACCAACTCAGAAAACACTAGTCGTCGTTACCCAGCTAGGGTTCATAAACCTCCGGAGTACTTTTCGTACTTACTGATTCCAGATCCTTCATTTTTAAAAGGGAGGAGTTGTGATGTATGTGTAATTATTTAGTTGTGCAATATGACGTCATTAATTAACTAGTGTATTTAAAGCTATTGGTTTTGTGTAACTGTTCAGTCTGTGACTGTTATTCAAAGAATACATTGAACTATTGTTGACTAGTAGAGCGCTAGCATGCCTACTGATGGCGAGGACAGAACAGTTGGCACGGCACCTATGTTGAAATGTCAGCTCTAGCGACATATTTGATGGCCTCAGGTGCATTAAGGCCTGACCCCTCCTGACCCCGCATTTAAGGCGCTAATTAAAACTTGAAATTGAAATATCTTTTTTTGTACACATGTAAACAACCCTAAACTTTGTATAGAAATTGAAACTGGTATTCTGTAAACTTAAGTTGTCACATAACCTCGAATATTTGAATAGTGGCGAAGTTAATTAGTGAAAAAATTCATCCTCCAAGGGCACATGGTTGCCATGGAGATATGAGGTTCATATTGGGTATATATGTTAATTAGGTTAATAACTAATTAATTATTCATGTGGATCATGAATAAATGAATATTTAATGAGATATGCTCATTTTCTAATAAAAGCACACCCAAACTAAAAGTTCAAAATGCCATATCTCATTAAATATTCATATCCACATGAATAATTAATTAGTTATTAACCTAATTAACATATATACCCAATATGAACCTCATATCTCCATGACTCTATTGTCCATCCCGAACTCAAGAGGGGACATTCTCATTTCCTTGAAGCATCTCACGTCTTAATCAGGTTCAGCACATTCAACTGGAGCGGCTACACTACCACCTCTCTACAGACTTGGGTCTACTTCAGGCTGATAATTGTTTTTTTTCACAATGGCAAAGAGAAACAGGAGAAAATAATATAAAGCAATTTAATTATAAGGTAGCACAGCATACAAGAGTGTGTTTTTTCAAAATATTTTATTTATTACTGAAATACTACACACACACTAGACACAGCACACACTCTCTCGGAACCCACTAGACACAGCATGCTCTCTAGACACAGCACACACTCTCTTGGAACACACTAGACACAGCACACACACTCTTGGAACACACTAGACACAGCACACACTTTTCCTTGTAGGGAACCAGTTGCTAGAATACACAAGCACTCATTGTAGAAGCCTATCAAACAAACATGGAGGGAGGGAGACGGAGGGAGAGAGAGAGAGAGAGAGATAGGAGGGCTTGAGTGCAGTGATAAACATTAATTTTGAAACTACCAATGTTCTCTGAGATACATGTATTGGGTGTGACCTCAAAGTTAAGCACAAAGAAGCACAAAAGCCTCAAATCACAGCATTTTGGACAGCAAAAATAGATCATATAGATTTATGATCCTCTGCATGTTCCTAGCCTTATTTAATAAGTACATTTCTGTAGTGGGCTTCATTTGGACAAGTGAGTGAACAAAGAAAAATTTCTACCCCCATCCACAAACCAGCTAAAGCTAAGAGTGCACACTGACCTAGCTTGTTGTTCACAAGTGCCTTAATGCAGCATGTAGACTGGTATCGTATCCTCCTGAGGATGGCATCCTTGCTGTGGTGGAAGGTGCTGGTGTTATGCGTATGGCCCATACATAAAGTACAAGCATTCCATTAACCACAAATACGGGAAAGCAGTACTTAAGCAAAACCACACTACTTCCGGGGTTCAAGTGAACGCAAATAGTCCTGTACAAGTGTAGCCCTTTCAGGTGCTAAGTTCCCAGGTTGTTCCCGTCTCCTGACTTGTTGATGCCTAGATTCTGCTTTGACTTTTTGTAAACATCAAATGTTGGTCTTTCTCCCTCAAAAAAACTCTCGTGCTTTGAGAAATATGGGAGATTCTTGTCAAGCCTTTTTGTGAATTCATTACAGATCTTTCTTGAGGTAAATCGTACATCTTTCTCTGTGAAATGCTTTCCTATCATATTCCTTAACAGACTGAAAAAACATTCAACATCATCAGTATTCGATGCTCTGGGATGTTCTGGTGGTAATTTCATAGATTGATTCCGTCTCCCTACTTTCAATTCTTGTAGTTAATGCAACCAGAGTTTCTCTTGTGAACCGTCTTAGAAGCCTACATTTGTGTAATGACAACAAGGAGAAATTACAAAAATGATTTGAATGAACATAAAATTGTAACTGTGTTTGCTTTCAAATTAATGTTGCATACCTGTTTACTTCCAGAGTGCTTAGATCATGATCTTTATGTCAGGATATAAACTCGTCCTTTATATACTCTAACATGTCATAGTTGTAACAGGAGCATTGTTCGTCAGATAGACTTCTTTCATCTGAAGCACGACGCCAACTTAGCACTACTTCAATATTTTTAGCCTCAAATGAATACCCTTCGGCTTGCATGAAACGTAGCAGTGATTCACTAAACAGCCTCTCAGTATCTCTTACAGACGGCTTGTTTTACCAATAAGAGCATATAATTATGTCAAACCAGATGAAGGATCTTGAAGGGCTTCATTGAATCACTCAAGTTTCAACTTCATTGGCCCACCACAACGAGTTGATGTAGCAATTCTCTATATAGTGAAAGTATCAGGTATACGTACAAAATAAGTCCAAATCCACATAATATTGTTTAGTATCATAGACTCTGACTGTAGTGGGGTCTTAAATAGTTACACGCACATTACTATACAAGTTTACATGAAGTTATGTTGGTTACATGAGAAAAGCTATAGATACTGTATATACTGTTAATATTTAGTAACCTCATACGTTAAAGACATGTGCATCGTCCTCTCTTTCCTGGAACTCCATATGTGAAACAGGTTGAATCTCTGGGACGTAACAATGCTTCTTGAACGTAACCCCTTCTTGGTCCCAGACCCTGACCTGATGTGAGTATTCAAGTTGAGCGAGTATGGACTTCAACTTGTCACTTAATTCTTCTTTTTGTCCTGTATACATTAAGTATTTCTTTGAGTATACTTACATACATTGAAAGTGTTACTGGAATGTAAGGCATGACATTGTGTAAATGTAGATGGTGGAACATGTCTACAGTATAGTTGTATGTGTAGTGTAGAACAATTTAAACTATAGTAGTTACCACCCATCCATTCAGTAGTGTGTGTCGTTACCTCCCAGTCTGTTCTAGTATTGTTTATTGATTGCACTATAATAGTTCTTTTGTTCTTGAGAGTCTATGTGTTACATTGCTACTTTGTGACTGCCTGTCAGTTTCTGTGCAACTATGTCTGAATATCTTTTGACAACTGTCTCTCAAGTGTGAGCTATACTATTAGTCTGCATGTTCCCAGTGTTAGATTCCACCAAGGAAGAGC
>CAXIPT010000132.1:0-35664 GCA_964030475.1 Tethya wilhelma
TTGGTCTGGTCGTGTGCTTTGTCCAGAGCAACTGACCTCATACTACTACCTGAAATGCTACATACAAATCCTCCTTTTTCAAAACTATCAATTACATCCTGTGCCATTGTCAACACCTCATTCAAGTGACGAGGTAATAGCATTGATAATGTGGCCTATTGAAAGCAGCAAACAAAGGAGCTATTTTCTTGATAACATACAATCTTAGCTTCCAAATTCCACCTCTAACAGACAAATAAAGGCATATATATGCAAACATATCACAAAATACAAAATTAATCCAAAATTTCCAATTGAAATCATTTTCCATTATTAGCAATCATTCATGAAAATCATTGTTTAAATTGGGATTGTTATTATGTAGTTGTTGTAGGAATTCATGTAATGGTAAAATTGACTGATCATTTTTACAGCTATCATTACATACACACAATCGAGCACATGATGCAGAGAGAATATCACTAAATTTGTAATGGTCCTGACAAGAAATGTAAGTGATTAGCATGTGTCAATAAAATGCCTCCCAGGTCTGCATAAGAAAATGATGTGCCCTTTTGAAATTGCTACATTTTTGTAAGGATTTTAAAGTTTCTCCTCTAAAGCCAGCAGCTTGAGCTACATCCTTAAGGCCTGCTTGATAGTAAACTTTCATATGAATGGGGTGGAAATTATGCAATAAATGGAATAACCCAATTGAGATCTTGAGAATATATGTGACCTGTCAAGGGAAAACCTGCCGGTTAGGAAATTATTGTTTTTGGGGTAAAGTGCGGTTTTAGTTTAATTCGCATTTTTGCGCGAATTTTTTTTTCTTGCACGGATGCGCTGCGCTATATCTCAGCATGCTCCATGCAAAATTTGAGGGGTGGAGCTGCTTCTGTTGCAGAGATATAGCCAGTAGTCTAAGCCTCGTTCATTTTTACTTAGTTGCTAACACGGAGAACAGTTGCTATGCTGTGCAACAAACCGTAGCGAATATTTATGAGCAAGGCAGCTGCCTCTAAAAATGATTTATTATTCAATGTTCTCTCTAGCTTATAAGCTGACTAATCTCAAAATTTTGCTACAGCACATAGACAGAAAGGTAAGCTAAAGCTTTGTACATGCTTGTCTAAGCCAAGCGCCTTCATACAGTAGATTTCTACTCGTAGGTAATGCCTCTCCCTGTACGGCAATCGCGTACAGGTTATTTTGAGGCTTATCTTAGTTCTTAGAACTTACTGTACCTAGAATCTATCTCTCTACTAGCAAGCGCTTACCTCCTTCAGTCCATTAGCTGTCTTCTAGGTCTTCTTTCCTAGCTCACTAAATGATTTTTAGTCCCCACGTGGCTGGCTGTGGTAATATTCAGCATGTACTGTACATGATCTAATTATGATACGGAGAGTATACGGACTGCCCATAGTTTACCTAGTAACAACTTTACAACCGTTTTTCTAGGAAGCCACAAGTGGAGGCAGGGCCGCTTGCAAGAGCTATATCTGGAAAACTACTAAAGCTATGCTTACCAAATTTTGATATGCGCTTCCTAGGAAGGCCTAGATATACGTGGAATAGCTAACTCAAAATTCGCAGATTTGCAGGTTTTCCCTTGACAGGTCACATATATGTTTTTATTGTTGTAATTGATAATAGATTTTTTGATCACCTACTACCACTATAGTTGCATTCTTTCGATCTCCAATTCTGTATTCTTGGTGAATCTTTGTTAATGATACTTCCATAGCTTCTTTACTATCTGCATGCTATAGATAGGTATATAACATTAGGTGGACATATGTTGGACTCAGCTTTTGTGAAAGAGAATCCATAAAATGTTTTCAAATCGACTAGTTTCAATTCTGTATTAGAAGAACATGCATGCGTTAAGAATATGTAGTACTTCAGCAACTTGTTTTTCAGACTGATTCACTTGGAATGAATCAAAGGGAACAGTAGAAGGTGCACAAATATTCAATTCTGATGATCTTGATAAGTTTAGCTAACTAAATGATCTGATTCAGAACTGTTTATCTTTCTGTTTTCAGAAAATGTTCGTGCTCTACATACTTTCTTGCTTAAAGGTGATCTGGTTGTCTGCTGAGGAGATACAAAGGGGCTACTCCTTTCATGTCTTTTTCTAGATGACAAAAGAGAATGTAATTTATTTAAGGGATCATTCATTGATGGTACTGAAACTGATCGTTTTGAACATGTCTCTATTTCCAAAACAACTGACTGAGTATTCCCAGTACGGTAGTACTGGGTACATAGGAATGGCACGAATGGCCCATTAGCGCAATACAAATATTCATGCAAATAACTCTGCAAAAACTGAGCGCTTGGCACTAAAAGGCTTCTTTAGTTACTATTTCTTTCTAATGAACCAAAAAACGTCCTAAAACCATTGCTAAAGTAACAAACAAAAATATGCCAAACCTTCAATTTTCTCCATCTTCTTCTTGTTCTTCTTCAATCTTCTCACGCCATATCTCAAAGACCATTCACTTTTAGAAGCTGATTCTTGAACGAACAAACTTGGTTTCTTTGTCTTCAATCGCTTTTGCCATCGGTTTTTTGTGTCTCACATTGAGTCGCTAGATACAAGGCGAAAAGTGCCTTCTCCATATGGCAGCCATTAATTTCTAAACTCATGCATTATTAATAAGCTAGCTTAACGGCCCTTTCCACATATTCAAGTGCGAATTATTTGGAATCTATTGCAAGTACTCACATGCAGTGCCCCAAGCACCAAGCTCGATCTGTCCTATCCTCTCGTTCTCTGTTTTCGTAGGGAAATTATCTACAAGTAAAAAAAAACATTGGAAATGTAATGAGACACAGGAATGGCTAAATCGTAAAATAAACGCAAACAAGATGGAAAGTGTGTGGAGAATTCTTCCTGTATGGGCTGCATTTAGCAATCTCCTTATTGAGTCTCTCATTTTGCCCACAGGAAGAACAGCTATTCCATCTTGTTTGCGTTCTTTTTACGATTTAGCCATTCCTGTGTCTCATTACATTTCCAATGTTTTTTTTTACTTGTTTGTTCTCATTTTCCATAATTCTACAAATCACATTTGAGTTGGTATGTGTAGCTAGCAACTGAGCTCAGTAGTCTGGCAAGCCAGACTACTGAACCGCGGGCTGATTGAACGGCGATTGAAGAACGGCGGGCTTGAGCTGGTAAATTGTGTGGCCTGCTTGATGACTGAAGTGAAACACACATCTCAGTCATTTGGAGGCAAGAGCTGTATCATAAGATTACTTGCCTTTCTATATGTGAGGCTCCAAAGGAAAACCGGACATTTGGGAAATTATTGTTATTATTGATGATATCATATGCAAAATATGTGAGCAGTCCTGCCCACGCGCAAAATCACTTGTCTACTATGCGTCTAACCTTGTTTCCCAGGCCCTCTGCGTGAAAATCATCTGGTAAGGATCGTCAACGTAATAAATTAACAATAGTAGCACGCAGAGGGCCTGGGGACGAGTCTACACAATAGTTACAACTGTCAATATTAAATTGTTACAGACCCCCGGCACCAGATGAGCTTGTCCCGAGCTCCTGACTATAACGAAGTGGAGGCTTCACCACTCAGTGTTGGAATTTGTTCAGGAGTTACATCTCGAGAATCTTTGCTTGGGGTGTCGGCAGACTTCATGAGCTCGTTCAGCCACTGAGGTGGTCGCCCTGATTCTTGGCGTTCAGAACTATACCGATAGTATCCCGCAGGGAAATTGAGAGGGCACCGTGACACACGAGTTAGGTGTACCTGAATAGTTCCATCCTGGGGAGAGTACAACTTCTCAGCGACCACTCCTGTTGGGGTAGTAGAGATAACTCTATATGGCCAATGCCATGGTCTGAATAGTTTGCATTCTGCTCCAGTTTCCTCATGCAGAAAGCGAATGAGGATCTATTTGCTCTTCTTAAGGTTGTTAGCACATTTACCCTTGTCTTAGTAACAAGATTGTTCTTTAAAAACAGCTCGTGCAGCTTGCTCTCTGGCTACTGTCAATTCTGTTGCTAGCTGCTCCTTGTACGACTCCAGATCCACAGACAGCATATCAGTAGTAGGCAGAAAAGTAGCCTCAGAAAGAGTCCGTAAGTCTTTTCCAAACAACAATAAGGATGGCTTCTCATTTGTGGAGTCATGCGGCGTGTTCCTGTAAGCCCAAAGAACGGATTGTCAAAAGGTTTAATCGTACACTGAAAATGATGCTCTGGAAACATGGAGGAAGCAATGGGACAAATGTCTTCAACCATCCCATTACATTGTGGGTGGTATGCAGTTGTGTTCAATTTGCTGATCCCTAGTATGGCACATACATCACGAATGACAGCAAATTGTTACCATGATCAGAGAGGAGATTCTTGGGCACTCCAAACATTGGGATCACATCCTTCACTAGGTGGTCGACGATGCGATGAGTCTTCTGGTCTGGCATCGCGAAGATCATTGGCCATTTAGATAGGAAATCTTGAAACACAAGCACATGTTTGTTGCCAGACTCGGTTTTGGGCAAGTCCATTATGTCGACACCTATGACCTGGAATAGTCTGCTTACAGGGATCGTCTGGAGTGGAGGTTTCCCAACACGCTCACCTACTGAGATGGTGACACACTGTAGACAGGATCGGCAGTACTCTACCGAGTCCTTGTACATGCCTCCCACCAGAACAAAGAAAAAAGAGCTTTGTACAAATGTGACCCAATTTTGGAAAACCGACGAGATGTAGTAAAACTTTATTCGTAGTAATCGGCGATTGTTGTGTAATTCGCGACGTGTGCGTGAAATTAATTTTTTTGCACCAATGGGGAGGAGCACACCTTGGCGAGCTGCAGACGTGATTTTACGGGTGGGGCTGCTTCTATTGCTGAGATATAAGCATTTGAATGCAGCTATGTCAGCCATGGCTAGCTATTCTTCAGTTAGTACATGGGATCCGTTGCGATGTTCATTGATTAATTATTCTGATAAGTACATGATGCAGCTGCTGCTGTTCATCTCATTAAAATCTTGCATATTTAATTTGCAACAAATAAACAATGCATTGTTCATGAACTAAACACTTCTAGCAGAAAGAAATCTCTTCCTGATGATTAGAAGATGGCCCACAGTGTTGCAGAATCGCTGGGCTATGCCAGGAGCTGTTCATCTGTGCATAAATTATAATCAATGAATGTTGTGTACATTGTGTACAATAAATTTGCAATGAAATTTGTCGGGGAAAGAAGCTAAGCGCTTCTTATAATGGGCAATAAGTATTAGCTAAACTGTTTCCTACAGTTAGAATAGCTATAGATGCATGCATTAATATTGGGTGCTTATTTCTGCGCCATTTATAGCTCTAGTTACAGCCCACCTGCTACATCATTCTACTTAGTAGACTTACTTACCTTGTTGGTGAATCCTCCTGGAAGGCTCCGTGGTCTTCTGTGTCTTTTAAAAGGCTCCTAAAGTAAGTTTTCACTAGCGCTTCAAGCATATTCTGATACTACACTAAAATTGTACCACAAACATAAATTGTTTGTAACACGGATAGTATACGGAGTTTGTGTACTCGCGCTTAGCAACGAATTCGCTCACGATTTTAGCGAGTAAAATTGGAATGAAGGGTCGGTATATTTGAGCTCATATCTCCAAAACTATAGCACCTAGCCGGTTCAAATTTGGAAAATAGCTAGCTGCAATGACATAGATTACAATGCAAGCGCTATCTCAAAATTTGCATATTACTACATCTGGTTGGTTTTCTAAAATTTGTTCACAAATGAGCACCAGACAAATGTCCAGAAAGAGGACCTTTGTGATTAAGTTCAAGTAATGGTCTCTTCAATGACTCAGGCACTACAGCTCTATTTTTTACTTCCTTCTTCTTGGACTCGATAAAGTAGAGGATGTTGTCTACGA
Organism: Tethya wilhelma; assembly: GCA_964030475.1. NCBI lineage: Eukaryota > Metazoa > Porifera > Demospongiae > Tethyida > Tethyidae > Tethya > Tethya wilhelma. The sequence goes on from CAXIPT010000132.1 coordinate 5,902, forward strand.
TCGGGAATTGGTCAGCCTGTAGAGCAATCTTTCGAGCTGTCTTCTTGTCAGACATTGAACTGAATTAGCTCTTTTAAGTGTAGCAGGGGTGGAAACATCATTCGGCTCCGTCTCACCTGACCCGTCACATAGCAAGTCACTAATTGTGGTAATATTGAAAACAGACATGCCAACGTCTTCCTCCCTATTGGGTGGGTCACAATGAGGAGCTCTAGAGGGAGCATCGGCACTATAGAATTATCACTCCCTCTGCGAGATCGACACGATCACGATTGTGATGTTTAGATTGACGTTTTCTCTACAGCCTTTCGAGGGACAAGCTTCAAAGTTGCTACGTAGGTGCAGGGATAGTTAGGCTATATAGCCATAGCATCGCTTTTGTAAGTGTTGCTGCCTACCTACAAAAAAAGCCTAAGACGCTAAAATTTTTTTAGAGTATTAGACAATTAGATCCTTCCGTACTTAGGCTCTTTTTTTACAGCTAAAGGCTACACTAGAGCAGCGAGGCTTGCATCATAGTTAGCGTAAAAGTTGCTTAGCTGTATCATACAAGAAACAGAGTCCAAACTATCTTTGTAAAAAAAATATAAAAATAATGCGTTGCTACTAAAATTTGAGTTTTAATCTTCGCGGTATGACGTAATTAATTTCAAATTTAAACGAGCGTGTAATCGGTTAAAATGAGATAGAACCCACACAACGGCTAACGTTCCAGATTAGTGATGCCGTAATTCTTTTCACAGGGTAATAACGCATGACTAGCGTATGCCATAGAGTGAAGCAAACCATCACCTTGCTCTTGCATGGGATAAAATTGGTCCCAATCCAAGGATGCTGGCATCTGTCTCCAGAATAAATTTAGTCAATGGTTGGGTATGCAAGAATCGGAGCCATAACTAATTTTCTCTTCAGCTCATCAAAAGCAGCTTGACAGGCATCACTCCAACAAAACTGTGCGGTCTTTTTATTGAGAGCATGTAAGGGATTAGCCAACTTTGCAGAGCCTGAGATAAAACAGCGGTAATAGGTCAAACCAAGAAACCTTCTAACTTCTGTCACATTGGTGGGAACTGGAAATCTCTTCACAGCTTCCAAATGTCTCTCCATAGGTTTCAATCCATCATGTGTGACAACATAGCTAGCCCAAATACTCAACGAGTTGTCGGATAAACTGGCACTTCTCAGGATTGAGTTTGAGACCAGCTTTAAGCAAACAAGTGAGAACAAGCTGTAAGTGGTGTAGGTGTTCTTCCAGGATCTGTGAGAAAATGATAATATCATCGAGGTATGCAGAAACAAATGCTGCTCCATCCTCTGGGTTCAACCACTAAGCACCTCTTGAACCAAGCGCTGAAAGACAGCAGGCGCATTGGTCAGACCAAATGGCATTACGTTGAACTCGTATGAGCCACGGTGGGTTGCAAATGCGGTCTTCTGTTTGGAATCATCTGCTACCCGAATTTGCCAGTACCCTGATGCTATTAATCTAGCGTAGATACTTTGACCAGCCCAACTGATCTAGCAGGTCAACGATTCTGGTAGAGGGAATGTATCTTTAACTGTGACCTGGTTTAACTTGCGGTAATCAACGCAAAATCGATAGCTCCCATTCTTCTTTTTAACTAAACAACGGGGCTGGCCCAAGGGCTGTTGGATTTTTGAATCACACCAGCTTCTAGCATTGTATTTACTTGCTCATCCACCTCATGTTTGACAGCGTGTGGGGTACGCCGTGGAGCTTGTTTGATAGGTGGGGAGTCCTTGGTGTCGATTTGCATCCGGTCTAGATCTGTCTCACCACGATCGCCCTCATCATGGCAAAAGACTTCATGATTATCAGCCAGAAAGACACAGAAGAGTTTCTTGTCATCAGGTGGCACAGCCAGCTCATCAGTGAACGTACAGAGATTTTTTCTTCTTCAACCTTCCGTATCTTCACTAGTTATCTTTATGACATGGGCTCCCCCAGTTGGATCATCATTGGCGACAACAAAAGCTGTCTCTGCAGTGCCAAGTTCTTCACCAGCCACAAGCTTCTGAGTGAAACCATCCTGATTTTGCAAATCAAGGGTCACACAAGTAGTGTCTGGTTGAATCACAGTATTTTCAAAACATACCATTACGCCTCATTTGATTAGTTCAGGGATTGGTTCTATGAGTAGTGGGACCTTTAAATCTGTCAGGCTCACCTCTACAGATATAGGGGTAGATGTCCATGGTAGCAATGTAGTAGATTGCAGCAATCTTATTCTCACTGTTGGAACACTTCCTACTGAGTCCGTTTCACTAGGTACTTCCTCACCAGCAGTAACGGAACGGTGATACTGAATGATCTCCAACTGGCAACATAGTCCTTCTGACAGCAAGCGTTGGGTAGGAGAATCCATCTTTATGTACACTGGCGTCTTCATTGTGCGATCACCAAAGGTAATATCTAGATCCATTCTACCATCCAATGTAAATGGACGCTGATCATATGTATGTGCTGTCAGAGGAGGTTGGAACCAGAAGCATGTGATTAATTTATGTAGACGTTAACCATGATTTGTTCTCCAATTGTTGCAAAACATTTTGTTAATACTCTGTGTTTTGTCAAAAGTAGCAAAGATCAGCAAAGATGATGTGGATTGTGCGAATAACTAAGTAGAATGGAAAGTATTTAAGACCCGTACCCAACCGTACCCTTCTTTTTTTGCGAGCAATGGCTGCATTTGCTTCAAGGGGGTGTGGCACTTGTGCAATTTGGTCGAAATGGCTGTCTACTCTCATTTTGGGCGTCCTTTGAGAATGTCAACTGCGTCTACCAGTGAGGATGAAAGTAGGGCTCTAGTATTGATCTAACTTCAAAAATAAAAACAGTCGTAAACTACTGTTCTGTCTTCAATCTGACCATCATTATCTGATACTTCTTCAGTGGCACCGTGATAACCGAAAAACAAGAAACAGTTCCACGCACTCTAGTATGAGGGGAAATGAGAGACCCGCACCATCTTAACAGCACCATCTTCAGAGTCGGAGGAGTGAAGGTAGGGCACGACTCGCATCATTCGTGGAGGATTTCACCTGCTGTGTCACATACTTCTTCTGTATACTGCCTGCAGAAGCACCTCGGCTCTCTGTCTTCTTTGATTTACAATTTCTAGCAAGGTGACCCACCTTTCCACATGTGTGACAAGTTTGGGTTTCTTTACCTCGTTCACTCTGTGTACCAGCCTCTCCACCAAGCATGGAGTTGGATGGTTTATGATATGGAGGGGGGTCACCAGAATTGTACTGCTTCTTCTTCTAGAGCACAGTGAGTCGTATCTTCTCTGTCTTGGCGGCTACACACAACTGTGTATAAGACTCTGCACCTGAAACACCCGGAGCCTGTAATATCTTGTAACAGAGGCCTTCTTGAAGTTGAGCATACTCTGTCGATATGGTATCATGACCATATGCGGTCCGGAGAGTCTTTTCCAACCGGGTAATGAAATGTCCTACACTTCCCCATTACGCTGACTCAAATGCCTAAATTCTTGGGCTGCCAAGGTCTGGCTTCCTGGGTCTAAGCGTGTCCTGAGTGCTTGCTTGGCTTTCTTCAATGAGCTTTTGTCCGTGGACTGCAAGAGGTTCCACTCCTGTAGGGCCTTCCCCTCAGGTGGCCTGCCAATTGTAGCAGTTGATCGGCTTCCGTCCACCCATTCCACTTGGCTGCATGTTTCAGAGCTGGTAGCCAGTGATGCTCTTGTCTTCACCCGAAAAGTGGTCTACTGGGGGTGCACACCCACGTCGCTGTGGTCGGGATACAATCGGAGATGTATCGACTGATACGGATTCCACTTCTGTGTGTTCACTGGACACGGACAAGGGGGGGCTTACCCCACCCTCTCGGAGCAGCGTTTTTAATTGAGCACTTTCTTCATCTTTAGTTAACATGAGCTCATCGTGCTGAGCAACATACTCGCAATTAATACTTCATACCTCCTTAACTCTGGCCTTTTCTTTTGCTAACTGACCATTTAAAGTGTCAACTTGAAGCTGTAGTCAATCACACTCGTCCTGGATCTCTTGGAGTGTTGCTCGGAGAGTCTTAATGTCTTCTACATCTGTACTTTCTCCGGAGACAGAATTTTCTTCATCCTCTATGGTGGGTTTAGTAACGAGTGACTCAGGTTCCACGACGAGAAATTCCCTTTCTTCGTCTTGGAGGCACATCTTGGAGGAGTGGTCTACCACAATCTGTATATTACAAGGGTCATGACCAAGTTCGGTGAGTTTGGCCTCAATTATCACACCGACTTAATCAGTGAAGGCAGTGGTAGGCTCTTCTAGGGCCCTTCCAATCCGATGCAAATGTTCGGCTGTGATATGCCGGGAATTCCAGGGAGCACGAACTGGCGATTCTACCGCGATCCCATTGGCTGTGTCGTTGGCTCCTTACAAACTCATTCTTTACACTCAGCTACTCCTTGACAGCAAAAAGAACAACTACAAATATAACCAGGGTATTCACTCACAGATCCTCTAGCCAGAAGCACGTACGTTCACACGGTCACGTGACTTTCTGGCCGGATCGTTTCCCCCAGTTATTCTTACTTACATTTGCAGAGTGTTCAGTGCTACCACACTAAAAGAAAGGTGTACAAAACTTGCCTAAACAACGAGCTAGCACTTTAGAGCACTCTGCGATCGATTCTTTTAGGTCTCGAAGGACCTCCACTGTCACAAGGTTCCATCAATCAACTTATTATCTCAACTGCACATGCGCATTAGAATCGTACAGTCATAAATATTACAATAAGGGTACAGAGTTCACATACTATAGTATAAACACACAATAGTTACAACGGTCAATATTAAATTGTTACAAATGTAAATAATAATCCATGTACTAAGCCCATTTTTATCAACAAATCCATTGGCATTTAATGTACTATGTACTTTACCATCTTACCGAGAGCGTCTGCATAATGTGAGGGTAAAGTGTCTGCATAAAAAGACATATGATAAAGAGTACAAGTAAAGTATTAGCTTTGCAAAGCTAATTCCCAGAATGGTAGTACTGGGTACATAGGAATGGCACGGATGGCCTATTAGCCAATACAAATAGTCACGCTAATAACTCTGCAAAAAATGAGAGCTTGATACTAAAAGGCTTCTAAAGCTACTTCTTAGCTCATTCTCTTTCTAACAAGCACAAAAACATGGCCTAAAACCATTGCTAGAGTACCGAATGCCAAACCTCCAATTTTCTCCATCTTCTTCTTCTTCTTCTATCTTGATACGACTTTTCTCAAAAAGCACTCACTTTCAGAAGCTGATTATTGAACGAATAGACGTGGTTTCTTTGTCCTCAGGTCTTTTTGGCATCTTTTTTCATGTCTCTCATTGAGTTGCTAGATATAAGGTGAAAAGCGCCTTCTCCATATGGCAGCCGTTAATTTCTACACTCATGCATAATTCATAAACTACTTGAAAATTCAAAATAACCACCCTTTTCCAAGTGTGCGTTATTTGGAATTCAAGTATTCACTGCCTCCTACTTTACCTGAAGATTTCTAGTTGTGCTGAAACATTTCAGTCTTCAATATTGACAAGGTAAATACTTTGTTACACTTATATGTAGTTGTGACTATAAGATGAGAAAAGCCAATAAATTTGTTAGAATCTAAGAACAGCTCCAGCCTCCTGAGATGCTTTCAGTACTTTTATACTGCCATGCTGATAACAAAAATTATAAGCTATAATGTCCCTGCTGATAGTGTACAAGTAACTACCATATACACGCAAACTCAAATATGATTCGTAGAATTATGAAAAAAAGAGAACGAACAAGTATAAAAAACATTGGAAATGTATTGAGACATAAATCGTAGAAAGAAAGCAAACAAGATGGAATGGCTGTTTGAGTGCATGTGTAAAAAATTATTCTTATGGGCAACATGAGGGACTCAATCAACATGGAAAGAGAGTACTACATGCAGCCCACACAGGAAGAATTCTGCACACACACAAACATTCAGTGTAGTTAAGGCTGCCTTAACTTTTAAAATAGTCAATTAATGTACATTTTATGGAATGCATTTTTCTGCAGAAGTATTGTTTACTGACCCTACTTAGCTCAATAACATTGTAGACACAGGAATGAACTTGCTCAATCTGACAACCATTCCTATCTTGTTTGCTCATTTGTTTACGATTTGGCCATTCCTATGTTTGCATTACATTTCTAATGTTTTTTGCACTTGTTTGTTCTATTTTTTTTAACAATTAATTGTTTACAATATCAGTAGAATTTAGTCTTTCAGTAGCCTGAGCAGAGAACTTGCCATTAGCCCTATGCCTTTCAAACAGCTGAAACTGTAAACCACCAGGCTGAACATATTCAGTGTGTCTATTATATTTGTGTCTCAGTGTTTGCTAAAAATAACTTCCCTACTGAAGAGCTGAACACAGAGAACGACAGGATAGGACAGAATTCGGGGCACTGCATGCTGCAATCTCAGTGTAGTTAAGGCATGTGCAGTATTAGAAATGATTGCAAAATATTATTTCAAACCAATGTAAACACTGTTCAATTTAATTCTATAATGTTAAACTTTGTGATATAACTTTCAATACAGATAGAGCATGCAGTAAAGAAAGCTATGGGCAGGTTTTGCATGCACTACGAGCCACGCCCACAAATTAAGGCGCTGGCAATGAATTTAATTAAAAGACGGTATAATGCTTTATGCGGATGGCAAAATCGCCAAAAAAGCTATCTTTCTTGAGCCACACGTATCAGGGAGGTTCATAAGAATATTACTAGAGCCGGAAAATTTGCATCTCTTACAAACCGTCTGACATACACACGGTAAAGTACTATTTTCAGAGATTTTCAGGAGGCTTTATGTAAACACAAATATATAGTGACTAACCTGCACCATAGATAAGAATTTTCCGCTCATAAATAGAAACTTGACTTACTTTGGATGTGTCTGATACAATAAAAAGGGCGAATTGACACCATTTTGCCGTCCGCATCGATGAAATAGTGCTCACCATTTCAACAATCATCTGGTAATGCGGCTCGAGCGATCACGTGATGTCATAAAAGCGCTTTGGTTAAGACAAAAATGTAAGTTCTTTGATAGAATTCTACAGCTACTACAATATCATAGTACTTCATACATATTTAGTAAAATTGATGTACAAATTAAATCTTTGAATTTTAAAGCAAGCTAGCAAGCTAGCCCAGTTAGCTAGCTCATAATTGTGATGTTATTTGCCCAGGCACTGAGTACACTTGGCTGACACTGGTATGCATAGAATCTGTTAGGTCTCTTCCAATTTAAACAGCCTAGCTTCTGAACTTCTGCTAGCAAACAAGTTGAAGAGCTGTAAGCCTGTGTGTGTGTGTGTGTGTGTGTGTGTGTGTGTAACAGATCATGATGCTACTGATTTGTACCGCAAACCCTGACTGGTTAACATTACGGTTGAAATACATGTGAACATATTAAAATGTTCAGTAGTACATGTAAAGCAAATGCAGCTAGTAAGGTGAATGTACAAATTATATGTGTTTAAACATTAAGCCTGTCAATCCAGTACAGCCTGTAAGAGCATTGAATAAACCTTAGACCATGATGATCAGTTTTGTGGCAATAGAATCCCGGGCCAAAAGCAGGTATAACTCGTGCAAGCTTAGTCCTTTGTTAATTTGTAAATCACACACAAGTTATTTAATTAGTAATTGTGATGGAGAGCTATATGTGTGAGCGTTAGTGCATGTGTGTGTGATGTGTGTGCGGGGTGCGTGTGGGCATGTGTGTGTGTGTGTGTGCGTGTGCAGCATGTGTGCATGTTTGATGGGTGTGTGTGTGTGTGTGTGTACGTGAGTGTGCAAGTATGTGTGTGTACATATGTACTGTATCATTGTTTGCATGTAGTGTTTGCATGGAGCAGCTCTGTGCTCAAATACATCTAATGGACTCTCTATGCTAAGTAAAAATTTTTGACATTGTCTGTTTTCATAATTCTACGCACTTGGACACAGACACACACATACACACACACACACACACACACACACATATATGCATATACACCCACATACGCACACATATTACATGTAGTGGCATTAATTATGTTCTGTGTTTACATATAGATCAATGATTGGCTGCAATTATGCACGTACTGCATTTAGAACTATTTCCCAAAAGAGCTATGAACAATCCGGTTTTATTAAAAAACATTTAAAAGGAAAAACACCTGAAGTATTGGAAGAATTCAAAAAACAATTTGCTGGATGGTCCACGGTTACTTGCTGCTTTTAACAAGCGCTGGCACCCTACTTCACAAAGAAAGTTGTTTCTCGACACATTTTCAGTATCCTCCTGGAATAGTCTACCCTCTGAGGAGAAAGAAAAGCACTCAGCAATAAATTGTTATGGTTGCCATACAGAACATCTTTGTGTTTTTCAAGCCTTTCCTGGTCACGTTACACTTAAAGATGACAAAGATACAATTACTTTCACTAAAGTTGATCTTTCTTCTCCAACTAAATGTGTTGAAAAGGCACTAGCTCAGATGGAATCAATTTGCCAACACCATTTTGAAAAATCAGCACCCGAACTTATTGCAGCTACTCCAAAATCAAAACTTGCATTGAAACAATCAAGTGCTGAAAGATATGTTGAGAAACGAAAGACTGTAAAACTCACAAAACAAACAATACAGCAGACATTAGATGAGAGTGGAACTGATGTGGTTATGGGTAATCGTCTAAGTTGGAGAAATTATGACAACATTAGGAAGTCTGTAACATTGCAACCACGCAAGCGACCCACTACAAGTGATGAGGCTCCAACACCTAAAAGGAAACACGGTAAACGAGATTCGTCCCCTCACCACAACATCCTCCTTTCCCATATCCACTGAGGCTCAACAAGCATTCGAAGATCTCAAGAAGGATATCGCTGAGTCTGTTGTGTGCGCCATTGACGAGGATGTACCTTTCGAGGTTGAAACGGATGCGCCATTGCTGCCACTCTTAATCAGAAGGGGCGTCCAGTAGCCTTCTTCTCCCGTACGTTGAATGGCCCTGAAGTCCGTCATGCCGCTGTTGAAAAAGAGGCCCAAGCAATCATTGAAGCTATTCGTCACTGGAGGCACTACCTCACTGGGAGGCATTTCACAATAACGACCGATCAGCGGTCAGTCGCTTACATGTTTGACAACAAACAGCGGGGGAAGATAAAGAATGACAAGATTATGAGGTGGAGAACCGAATAATTTACCATATTCTGTCTCTGACATACGGCAGATGAATGAATCCTGTCGAGTGTGTGCCGAGCACAAGCCCCAATTTCACTCCCCCGTCCAAGCTCATCTGATAAAAGCCACTCAGCCCTTTGAGCGCCTAAACATTGATTTCAAGGGCCCACTGAAGTCTAACAATCAGTACGTTTACTTTCTAAACATCGTGGACGAATTTAGTCGCTTCCCTTTTGTGTACCCTTGCAAGGATGTCAGTGCACATAGTGTCATACAGTGTCTATGCCAACTCTTCTCCCTTTTTGGAATGCCGGCATATATCCACTCTGACAGGGGTGCCTCTTTCATGAGTGAGGAACTCCGGAAGTTTCTTCTGAGTAAGGGAATCGCTACCAGTCGCACTACCCCTTACAACCCCGCATGTAATGGCCAAGTGGAGAAGTACAACGGAACAGTCTGGAAGGCGATAACAATGGCCCTTGCGACTCGAGGGTTACCCATTTCTCGCTGGCAGGATGTACTCCCCGACGCCCTTCACTCAATCCGCTCCCTACTCTGTACGGCTACTAATTGCACACCACATGAGAGGTTGTTCAAACATGATCGACGGTCTTCCTGTGGAAGCTCGGTGCCTACATGGCTGTCAGTGCCTGGCCCTGTCCTACTGAAGCGTCATGTACGAACGAGCAAGATGGACCCGCTGGTGGACGAAGTTGAACTGTTGCAAGCCAACCCTCAGTATGCCCACATTCGGCACGCTGATGGACGAGAGTCTACTGTGTCCATCAGACACTTGGCTCCATGTGGAGAAGTTGCGATACAACGGGCACAGGTAAATCACAATGCAGGGGACGCCACTACCCCTACTCTGGTGCCAAGTCCACCAGTCATTACACCTACCCGAGCGGAGTCGACACCACCCATGCAACTTCCAGCCCAGACAGAGCTGATTCAGCCGACTACACCTGAGCCTATTCCCGCTGAATCTCCGAAGCCCCGACGTTCACTGCGCAACCGGGCCCCACCTGACTATTATCACCCAGACTTTTAACAGCTAGGGGTGAATGATGTGGAACTATATGAACAATTGCTGTTATTATTTGATTCATGCTATGCATCATTTATATTGTACCACCCTTTACCTGTTATCGGTCACATGTGCTCATATTATAGTTGCTAAAAGCCTCGTTTCCAAGGCGTATCTCTTTCTAACATATGAACATTTCTATAACACAATGCTACCATCTTCATGAATGGAACACGCAATGAAATCAATCTGGCTTCCAACTCATTCAAACATGATAGCTCAGGGGGAACAGTACACAATTCTAGTCCATTAGCTTTAGACAACAGTGGCATGCTACCTCTGCATAAAGCTGAATGACATGTTTTACACACATAGCATTTTCCATTTGGACTCACACGTTTATGCTTTGGACTAAATACATTATCTAGCACATCATCACTAGCCTTGGTATACTTGACTCTTTGGAAGTCTACTACACTTTGATGATACATCATTCTATGGCAGGACATGCACACATAGTCAGGACCAGTATCAATTTTAGACAAAAAGTTGTCAATTGCTAATGCTACAGAGACACTTGATGCTCGTCTCGATGCCATAGCCTGTTTATTATGAGCTCTATGTTGCTGTTTGACACTATCATTTTCATTTGCTCGTTTGGATGCCATACGAAACTTATTGTTCAATCTACAGTCAACTCTCTCCTGCTCTGACTCATTAACACGCTTAGATACTTTCGATTTACTATCACTTACTCTACGGTTAGCTCTCTGTTACTCTGTTTCATTAGCTCGTCTGGCAGCTGTACGTTTCTTGTCTTGGTTTCTACGATTCACTACATCACACATCCTCTCCATTGATCTTAAAGCTTGCATTTCAACCTTCCTACTTGGCACATGGACTCTCTTGGTACGTCTTAATACAAACACATGGCCACAATCACAACACAATCTTCTGACATGGTTAACACAGGAACATTTGGGACAAACTTTGCTGGGCATGATTCAAACACGACAAAATTGCTAGTGGAGGACAAGATATCGTAACTCACAACACAGAGAACACCCAATCAGAAGATTAAAGCAGATATTTCCGAAGAACAGTCAGAACTCACTCTGTTCTACAGCAGTCACACCACGTGTAATTTCTAAATATCGCACACCCTTATTTGGACGTATACAATAGGCGTGGCGTAGCTTTACGGGGTGCGGTTTCGAAGCCAAAGTGATGTACAAAAGCCTCAGATCTCAGAAACTACAGTGTTTTGCAAGATGCCAAATATAACATTTCAAGATAACTTCGATTCATGAACGTAAGTGCCTTCCATTTTGAACCTAAACGTGTGTCACGGATCATATCTTCTACAGCACGAGGAAGTTTTTCGCAAGCATGCGAAGCACAAAGATGTGCACTGTGGCACAAACATTTCATTGTAAATAGATTTGGGATTTTATCTATCAAAAGGGTTGAAACAGTGATGGGATCCAAACATAACATTAGTGGTATCAGCAGCGAAGCCAATGATATTCCCAGTACGGTAGTACTGGGTACATGGGAATGGCACGGATGGCCCATTAGCGCAATACAAATATTCACACGAATAACTCTGCAAAAACTGAGCGCTTGGCACTAAAACGCTTCTTAAGCTACTATTTAGCCTTTTCTCTTTCTAATGAGCCCAAAAACATGGCCTAAAACCATCGCTAAAGTAACAAACACAAACATGCCAAACCTCCATCTTCTTCTTCTTCTTCTTCTTCTTCTTCTTCTATCTTGGAATGACTTTTCTCGAAGACCGCTCGCTTTCAGAAGCTGATTTTTGAACGAATAAACTTGGTTTCTTTGTCTTCACGTGCTTTTTGTATCGGTTATTCGTCTCTCTAGCTGAGTCGCTAGATACAAGACGAAAAGCACCTTCCCTGTATGGCAGCCATTCATTTCTATACTCATTAATAATTCATTAGCTACCGTGGAAATGAAGTTGACGACCTTTTCCAGTTAGACAAGTGTCCGTTATTTGGAATCCGAATATTCGCTGCCCTTCCTGTTTTACCTAAAGATTTCTGGTTGTGCTGAAGTCTCTGTAACCAGTTACCGGTACCTTTCAGTCTTCAGACTAATTTGTTATATAGTTGTCATTATAAGAAGATGAGCAAAGCAAGTAAATTTTGTAAGATAGACCCTACAGCTCCAGCCTCCTGAGGTGCTTCACCATGACTTTATACTGATAGCATAGATTATAACATAAGCTCTAATATCCATGCTGATAGTGTACAAGTAGCTACCATATACACACAAACTCAAATGTGATGTAGAATTATGAAAAAATGAGAACAAACAAGTGAAAAAAACATTGGAAATGTNGTAATAAGACACAGCAATGACTAAATCGTAAAATGAATGCAAACAAGATGGAATGGCTGTTTGAGTGTGTAAAGAATTATTCCTATGGGCAACATGAGGGACTCAACATGGGAAGAGAGTACTACATGCAGCCCACACAGGAATGATTCTGCACACACTCAAACAGCCATTCCATCTTGTTTGCTTTCGTTTTTACGAGTTGACCATTCCTATGTCTCATTACATTTCTAATGTTTTTTTCACTTGTGTTACTAGGAATACAATTATTCCGAAATTACTAGCTACATTCGAAGTACAGTAGATTTATGCCCCACCCACCAGCATTTCCCATTGTTTCAGAAGATGCATTTGTACATGCATAATATGCCTGTGCACATACCACCGAACATTCTAAAACAGCCAATATATCTGGCTACCTTGTGGAAGTTGTTCTGTATGTGTTATCTATCACAGACCTACAAGTGGTTGAAGTTAAAGACTTATCTGGCAAATAGTCTGGAGTTTATAGACTGTATTTCTATTTACACGCGTGCACGCAAAATCGAAAAACAAAGAGCAAGAGCTGGATGCACGCACTTACACATCGAAAAGTCTTTCAAGTTGCTGCTTTTAGTCTGATAGCACTGCCACTTGCAGTCAGCTCAGCCTACCTATAGCTAGTTTCTCATTTCTTCACAGACATAGCCTTGTTCCCAGCTGAATGGACAGCTACACTGTACACACTGACAGCCAGGTTCAGTAGTACCAGCCTGCTTGTCAGTTAGTAACCTCGAGTACTCAAAATCATTTTAATAAGTTTGCCCATAGATAATAGGTTTGCTATAACAGGAGTAGATAATCATGCGTTTACCTACTAATAACATGGTCTTGTAAATGAAGATCCTTCGCTCAGGCTCGNTGTGAGTTCTTGTTTTTGAGTGTGTGCTTGTTTGTGAGTGAGTGTGAGTGTATGTGAATGTGTGTGAGTGTGTGTGTGTGTGTGTGCTTGTTTGTAACTCACAAACAAGCACACACTCACATACATACACTTAGCACACACACACATTCACATACACTCACACTCACTCACAAACAAGCACACACACACACGCACACTCAAAAACAAGCACACACACTCACACTCACTCACAAACAAGCACACACACTCACATACATACACTCACACTCACTTGTTTGTGAGTGAGTGTGTGTGCTTGTTTGTGAGTGTGTGTGTGTGTGTGTGTGTGTGTGTGTGTGTGTGTGTGTGTGTGTGTGTGTGTGTGTGATGTATCATTTCAAAACTTTTACAAGAAACGCAAATCAAGACTAGGTGCGTGCAGGTGTACGTGTACGTGTTCTTTTATCTAACAGATTGTGTGTAAGCATGTGCGCATAATGGATGTTATGCGTATCTGAGGCATCATACAGGCCGGCACAGATAACATGTGGGAGGGATATACATTATAGATTATCCTTTGAGCATCTGTGTCTGAGTATTATCAACTTTTTCCAAAGATAAACGTCTACAGTGTGCTTTATTTAGAGTTTTCAGACTGTGTTTGGGTATGCATAAAAGATAACTGAAGGCTGTATTGACATTGATACAGGGAGATGGAGATTAAAACAACTGAAGAAGCACTACCTTCAACATGGTCTCCAGCCAAGGGAGCACGGAAACACCAAGAGGCTTCCACACAATGCCAGGTCCATAGAAGACATCAAATACGTGGTGAAATTTCTTGAAAACTACGCAGAAGAGCATGCCCTCCTACTGCCAGGTCGTGTCCCAGGTTACAAAAGAGATGACATCAAACTTCTACCAACATGTACTACAAAGAAGGTATACAAATGCAAATTGTGTTATAACAGCATAATCAAAATTATTAATCACATTTTGTACCCCTAGAGTGTCCACAAACAATACGTCCAGGCATGCGAGCAGGCTGAAATGGACCCTGTGGCTGAAACCACCTTTTTGAGTTACTGGAGACAGCTTGTACCACAGATAACCAGGATGAAGCCCATGACAGATCTGTGCTGGCAATGCCAACAAAACAGCACAGCTATATTGCGAGCCGCCAACAAACCTGAAGAAGCCAAAACAGAGGTGATATAACTAAGAAGCATAATTAACCATGCATGTGCTGTTAGCATGCATTACTTAACTGAATATAAAAACTATGCACATGTATGTAGGTTGTCAAGACACAGGAAGCTCATCTATTGATAGCTACCAAGGAACGCTCCTTCTACAAGAAACAATGTGATGACTCAAAGAAGGCTTTGAAAGAGGAGTACACTATCAATGATGTGTTTTCTCCTCCTGAGCTACACTCCCGGCTAGAGCCATGTTCCAAAAATATGGCAGTCCACTTCTCGTTTGACATGGCACAACAGGTACAGTATTATATACATGTAACTCAAATGCAGGCTATTATTCTTTCTCTGTCTCACTACATACACACAGCTTCACTACCCTTACAGCCCTCAACAGCCGGGACCCATCTACTTTTTGACACCAAGAAAGTGTGCAATATTTGGAATTTGTTGTGATGCCATTCCAAGAATGGTAAGAACATAGGATGAATTGAATACTAACACTTCATACAATGGACTTTACATTTTAGCTCAGTTACCTGATTGATGAGGCAGTAAACACAGGCAAGGGAGCAAATACCATCATTAGCCTACTGCATCATTACTTCAGCAATCACAATTTCGGGGAAACAGAACTGACTCTTCATGCCGACAACTGCAGTGGTCAAAATAAGAACAGGTATGTTAATCTTGTTACATGTATGCGCGCGTGCACGCGCGCGCGCACACACACACACTCACACACACACACACACACTCACACTCACACTCACACACACACTCACACTCACACTCACACTCACACTCACACTCACACACACACACACACACACACACACACACACTCACACTCACACTCACACTCACACTCACACTCACACTCACACTCACACACACACACTCACACTCACACTCACATTTACAGATACATGATGCAATATCTAACATGGAGAGTCATGGTCGGTCTTAACACAAAGATTACCTTGTCGTTTCTCATTGTTGGACACACCAAGTTCTCTCCAGACTGGTGCTTTGGCCTCCTAAAGAAGGCAATTAGAAGGAGCAAGGTGGACTGCCTGGATGACATCGCTCGCATTGTCGAAGATTCTGCAGTTGTAAACCATGCACAGTTGGTTGGTGATCAACAAGGTTAATAAACAGTAAAAATTTAACTTTTAACAACTTGATGTTATTTTCTCTTTACACTCTTTAGGGAAAGTCTTAGTACCTACATATGACTGGGCAACCTTTTTCAACGATGACTTCAAACAAACTGCAACAAAGGGAATCAAGACGTACCACAACTTTGTCTTCAATTCCCAAACTCCTGGTTACATTTCCATGAAGGAACACAGTGACAGCGACAAAACAGAGCAGAGATTAATGCTCAAAAACAAAGACTGGAGGCCAAACCCATCTGATATGCCAGAAGTAATTACACCAGTAGGACTCAGCAAAGAGAGACAAGTTTACCTCTATGAGAAAATCCGAGAGTTTGTTGACGAAAAACACCAAGATTCTGTGTGTCCAAAGCCAGCAGATTACATGGCAACAACCCCACCAGAGCCTAGAGTCGAAACTGCTGCATCATCCACTGTAACACCACCAACAGTAGATGGTGAATCAGACAATGCTGTCACTGACAAACCACCAGTAAAACGAAGGAAGGTAGTGTGTTCTCTCTGCAAACAAGCTGGACACAATAGACGAAGCTGTACAGTGAGAACAGAGTGAGTGAAGAACTAAAGACAATAAAATTCAACACTGGTGGTTCATACTTTTCAAGTTCTGTGGGAAACGTCCCAGCTGGGTAATATCAGCTAGAGGGGCTGTGAGTTGATACCACAAGAACTGTGAGAAGTCAAACTCGAACTGTACGAAATACAGAGAAACGACACATAGCTCCCATCGAACACTATAAAGCATAATAACCATGACACCCCCACTCAATACATACAAGGTAAGCTCACTAAAATAATTTGCAGTACAGTAACCTACAGTCATACGCACATGCACATGCACACACACACACACACACACATACAGAGACGGAGTATGTCACGCTGATGAGTACAAAGGAGTATGAAACAGACTGACCAACAGACTGACCTGGCAGTCTGTACGTGGCTCTCTGAGGATACATACAGCTAGTAGCTAGTAGTTATTATAAAATTTTATTAAAAGGATCACTTGTTTCTAAAACTGAATTGTCACACATGTTTGTTTACTAGTATTTCCTCTGATGGGTAAAAGAAACGATTGTTTTTAACTTTTCATGCACTTTTGGTCATTTCTATGCGTGACCATTCTATTTAATACCCACCCGCTAACTTTACACTCAAGTTTATAGGTACTTACTTGCTTGTTGTCTTCTTCTTGAGTTAGCTTTTGGCTTTCTTCTTTCTTTGCAGTACTTGAAAGAAATTTTTAGCGAGCGCTTCATCAGTATGCAAATATTCTACTACAAACTTGTTTCACTACAACGTGGAACATGAATAATTATGACACGGAGAGTATACGGAGTGATTGTAGTACTCCGTAGCAACGTATTCATTGACGTTTTTTGCAATAGTAACCGTATTGAGCGATCGGTTTTTTAGAGGCCATATCTCCAAAAGTATAGCGCCTAGCCGCTTCAAATTTAGTTTTCCGCATCTACTTATGACGTAGATGCGAAAGAAATAATAATCGCGATTTTTGCCGGCGACTACATCTGGTCGGTTTTCCAAAATTGGGTCACATATGATGCAGCTAAACAACAATCAAGCTAACTATGCTCCAAATCTTGTAGCTTAGTGAAGTTTTTGCAGGAAAAATAAAGCCTAATGTACGGGAGGGTCTAATACTCTAGGACATAGCTACGCGTCTAAAGCTTTTTTCCAGCTAGCCAACAACGCTTACAAAAGCGATGCAATGGCTATATAGCCTAACTATCCCTGCACCTACGTAGCAAGTTTCACGCCTATCCTCTGAAGAGTTGTAGAAAAAACGTCGCTCTAAACTCTACCATCGTGATCGCGAAGATCGTGACGGTCAGTCACTCAGCTACGAGTAAAGCCACGCCTTACTAGCAGTTCTAACTCTGACTTGATTTTTTGGTAGAGTAGTCCCTTACCTATTCGTATATAAAGTTTGAAGTTCAGGGCTAATTGCTTTGCTCGCAAAAAGTCGCTAATGCGGCCATTGACGCAACACGTAATGCGTAATTGGCGTATAAACGGTTAAACGACCCTATCGTAAAACTAGAGGCATAGATCAACACGTTGCAAGTTGAAGCGTTCAAATCCAACGTAGCGTTATTGAGTTAAAAGTGACTGAAGTTTGATAATCTATGGAATGGCAACAAAAGAAGTGCAGATAACATTGACACCTGCTGATATACCTGAAACTCAGAGGAGGTTACAAGTGCACAATTAAAGATCGCGCGAATAACGTTGATTAGTAAAAATTGCTGAGTCAGCGATCTTTTTCTGCCTGATCAGCATTTATTCCTTGTACACTGCAGGTATACCTCCATAAATGTTGCTGAATCAGCAGAAAAAGATCGCTGATTCAGCAATTTTTAAGCAATCAACGTTATTCATCTGATCTCTAATTGCTTGCTTGCAACCTCATCTGCCTAAAGCAGACCTCTCCGAGCCTTTGGATAAGCACACTGTGTCTCAGCTACGTTGGTGGCGGTTGTGTAAAGGCATCAATGTGCCAAAGTCTTGGAGAAAGCAGCAAGTATTAGACAGGTACGCATGCAATATTTATTGTAGAGTGTGTCTAGTTACATACACTACAAGTACGAGCTGTAGTTGTATACTTCTGTGTACCCTGCCTGTTTATAGAATACAGCAAGTCAAACATGATGTCATCCCTGTGGTTGATGTGGATGGATCATATGTATAAAAGAAATACATCTCTCTTGTTGAAGCTGGACAACAAGTTGCTCGACCAGGGCCACCATCTCCTCCTCTTACAGAATGGAAACTGGTAGCCACATGTAAAGATGTTGGTATTCATATTCCTCTTGTGACCTCAGGTAAAAATTAAAATATCTCACTTCATTTACGCTAATATTTGTTTACTTGCTGCTTTTTTTCCCCTTCATTTTATATTCCTACTGTAAGTTTGGTATATACTTACCTTGCTGGACATTTGGGTGACCAGGGCACTTGCGCGAGGATACACTCATTGGGCTTCTGGGAGATTACAACAAATGGAAGTGAATGTGTCGCACCCAGCTTACTGTCATGTTCGCTGTCAGATGAAGCCTTCTATGGAGCAGGGTTTGTACACAGTGTACATGCTTTGAGGAGAGAAGGAGAACTAGCAACCATTTGCTCAGCTACTTGTGAATGTACTGCAGGGTATGTTCATCATTTTTTTTAATATATACATCACACACATGTACACTCTCTATTACACACACACACAATAATTGAATTTAATCAAAATTTTTGTGCTTACAAGCATCTGGCCTATTGTGACAATGTCACACATGTTTGTTTACTAGTATTTCGTATGATGGGTAAATGAAACCTAATACATGGTTGTTTTCAACTTTTCATGCACTTTGGTCATTTCTATGCGTGATCATTCTATTTAATACCCACCTGCTAACCTTACACTCAAGTTTATGAGTACTTACTTACTTTTTGTCTTCTTCTTGAGTTATCTCTTACCTTTTTTCTTCTTTTGCAGTACTTGGAAAAAATTTTTAGCAAGGTTTCTTTATAGGTATTTACTTGCTTGTTTTCTTCTTGAGTTAGTTTTTGGCTTTCTTCTTTCTTTGCAGGACTTGAAAAAAATTTTTTAAGGGGCGCTTCATCAGTATGCAAATATTCTACTACAAACTCGTTTCACTACAATGTGCAACATGAATAATTATGACACAGAGAATATATGGAGTGATTGTAGTACACCACAGCAACGACATTTTTTGCATAGTAACTGTATTGAGCGATCAGTTTTTAAAGGCTATATCTTACCTAGCCGAATCAAATTTTGTTTTCCGCATCTACTTATGACATAATTGCAAAAGAAACAATAATCGTGATTTTTACTGGCGAATACATCTGGTCTGTTTTCCAAAATTGGGTCACATAATTTGCCTTAAAAACATTTTCTAGCATAAAATAAACATTTTTTTAAAATTTACATTTTTCGGAACATTCTCTCAAAGTAATAAACATTGAGAATTGAAAAACAAAGTTTTTCACAGTACAGAAAAAGTGAAAAACAAAGTTCATTGAAGAGAAAAAGAACTTTGTCTTTTTCAGTGAATGGACTTAGAAAAGTTTCTAAAAACAAAAAGGACACTTTTGAAAAAAAATAATTTGTTTTGCCTTTGTATTTATTAATCAAATAAAAATTTTCTAAGTCGATAGTCAGTCAAAAAGACTAAGTTCTTTATCTGTACTGTGAGAAAACTTTGTTTATCACAATGTTTTTAACCTCAAGATAATGTTCCAAGTGTTGAAAAAAGTAACTATTAACGAAAGTGTTTCTTTTGTGCTAAAAAATCTTTTCAAAGCAAAATTAACGTATTTTTGTCAAAAGTGTATTTTTTAGTCACAGATAAAAATTTTTATAACATAATTTTGTGAATAGTTACTTTTTCAACACTTGCAACATTATCTTTGTTTGTGAATAACAAAGATTTCTCACAGTACAGATAAAGAACTTTGTCTTTTTGACTGACTACCGAGTTACAAAATTTTCTGTGACTAAAAAATACACTTGATAAAAAACGTTTATTGTTCCTTTAAAACATTTTCTAGCACACAACAAACACTTTTGTGAATACTTACTTTTTTCAATAATTGGAACATTATCTTGAGGTGAAAAACATTGTTAGTGATAAACAAAGTTTTCTCACAGTACAGATAGAGAACTTAGTGTTTTTGACTTAAAATCGACTTAGAAAATTTTCTGTGACTAAAAAAAACCCTTTGAGAAAAAACGTTTATTTTACCTTTTAACAAAGTTTTCTCATGGTAGTGATAAAGAACTTAGTTTTTTTTGTGTGACTATGGACTTAAAAAATTTTCAAAGACCAAAAAGTACACTTTTTGTAAAAAATGTTTATTTTGAGTTGAAAACAATTTTCAGCGCAAGAGAAACACTTTTGTCAAATTTTACTTTTTTCAATAGATGGAACATTCTCTTGGCTTAAAAAAATATTGTAGCTGAAAAACAAAGTTTTCTCACGTTAGTTTCTTTGAGTGATTATGGACTTAGAAATTTTTTTAAGACCATGAAGTTCGCCTTTTGCAAAAGACGTTTATTTTCTCTGAAAACACTTTTCAGCACAATAGAAACCCTTTTGTTAAATTTTACTTTTTTCAACACATGGAACGTTCTCTTTTGTAAAGAACATTGTTGGTGAAAAACAAAGTTTTATCACGGTATAGATAAAAAACTTAGTTTTCTTCAGTATGTACTTAGAAAATTTTCTATGACGCAAGTTTTGCAAAAAACGTTTATTTTGCCTTGAAAACACTTTTCAGCACAAAAGAAACACTTTTGTAAAATTTTACTTTTATGAACACATGTAACATGCTCTTTTGTAAAAAAATTTGTTGGTGAAAAACAAACTTTTCTCACAGTAGAGATAAAGAAATTATTTTTTTTTAGTTACTGTAGATTTAGAAAATTTTCTAAGACCATAAAGTACACTTTTTGCAAAAAAACGTCTATATTGCCTTGGAAACACTTCTCAGAACAAAAGAAAGACTTTTGTGAAATTTTACTTTTTTCAATACTTGGAACATTCTCTTGGTGTAAAAAACATTGATGGTGAAAAATGAAGTTTTCTGACAGTAGAGATAAAGAACTTAGTTTTGTTGAGTGGCTATGGACTTAGAAAATTTTTTAAGACCATAAAGGAAGCTTTTTGCAAAAAACTTTTATTTTTTTTTGGAAACACGTTTCAGCACAAAAGAAACACTTTTGTCCAATTTTTACTTTTTGAACACATGGAACATTCTCTTGGTGTAAAAAACATTATTCGGGAAAAACAAAGTTTTTTCACAGTAGAGATAAAGAACTTGGTTTTTTTTGAGTGACTATAGACTTTGAAAATTTTCTAAGACAATAATATACACTTTTTGCAAAAAACGTTTATTTTGCCTTGAAAATTCTTTTCAGCACAAAAGAAACACTTTTGTAAAATTTTACTTTTTTCAAAAATAGAACATTCTCTTGCCGTAAAAGACATTGTATGTGAAAAACAAAGTTTTCTCACAGTAGAGGTAAAGAACTTAGTTTTTTGAGTAACTATGGACTTGGAAAATTTTTTAAGACACTTTTTGCAAGAAACGTTTATTTTTCCTTAAGAACACTTTTCAGCGCCAAAGAAACACTTTTGTTAAATTTTTCTTTTTTCAACACATGGAACATTCTCTTGGTGTGAAAAACATTGTTGGTGAAAAACAAAGTTTTCTCACAGTATATAGCCTTAGTTTTTTTGAGTGACTATGGAGTTAAAAAATTTTCTAAGACCATAATATACACTTTTTGCAAAAAACGTTTATTTTGCCTTGAAAACACTTTTCAGCACATGAGAAACAATTTTGTAAAATTTTACTTTTTTCAATAGATGGAATATTCTCTTGGCTTAAAAAATACTGTATATAGCTGAAAAACAAAGTTTTCTCACGGTAGAGATAAAAAACTTAGTTTTTTTGTGTGACTATGGACTTACAAAATTTTCCAAGACAAATATGTTCACTTATTGCTAAAACCATTTATTTTCACTTAAAAATAATGTTCAGCTCAAAGGAAACACTTTGGTTAAACTTTACTTTATTCAGCACATTGAGGATTCTCTTTGTGTAAATAACATTGTTTTTGAAAAACAAAGTTTTCACACGGTAGAGATAAAGTACTTAGTTTATTTGTGTGACTATGGACTTAGAAAATTTTCTAAGACCAAAAAGTTCACTTTTTGCTAAAAACGTTCATTTTGACTTGAAAACAATTTTCAGCACAAAAAAACACTTTGGTTAAATTTTACTTTTTTCAAAAATAGAACATTCTCTTGCCGTAAAAAATATTGTATGTGATAAACAAAGTTTTCTCACGGTAGAGATAAATAACTTAGTTTCTTTGAGTGACTATAGACTTACAAAATTTTTAACACTTAGCAGATGGGTTAAATTAATGACCTTTGAACCAAAAATACGGGTACAAAATTTATACGCGTGTGCAAGCGTAAGTGCAACTTCAGCACACTTTTTTGGCAGGAAGCTTGTATCTGTGAACTTTGAACTAGCTATGCAGACAGGTAAGGTATTGCCCTACTTAGATATGAGCTACTAACATAAACCTTGAAATGGGCGTGGCTCATAAAGTGACAATGGTCACGATCACGACCATTGCTTTTAGTAGCTTGTTTTCTCCAGAGTCCTACAGAGCACAAGATTAATACTTTATATATTACTGCAGGGATAGCTAGGCTATAAGGCTATACCATTGCTTTTGGGATTTAGTTAAGCTAGCTAGTTTTTCGCTCATAAGTCTGACATGGTCACGTTAGTCGCGATCGCGATTTTCAGTTTTAGTTTCTAATTTTCTCCATTTTCTTAGCTAGTAGAGGCTTAGTATTTGCTATGTTAGTGCAGCAATAGCTAGACTATATGACTATAGCATCGCATTTGTAACTCTGTTCAACCAGCTGACAAAAAAGTCTAAGACGCTAAGCTTTGTATTTTAATTATATGCGTCACGGAAACGTGACAATCGTCTTCCAGAAGTGGTACGTATTAATAATTATGTCACGGATTCGTGACAATCGTCCTCTAAGTGTTAAGACCATAAAGTGCGCTTTTTGCAAGAAACGTTTATTTTGCCTTGAGAACACTTTTCAGCACATGAGAAATACTTTTGTAAAATTTTACTTCTTTCAATAAATGGAACATTCTCTTGGATTAAAAAATATTGTAGCCGAAAACAAAGTTCGCTCACGGTAGAGATAAAGAATTTATTTTTTTTGAGTGAATATAGACTTAGAAAATTTTCTAAACAATAAGTAGGCTTTTTGCAAAAAATGTAGTCTTTTATTGAAAACACTTTTCGGCACAAAAGAAACACTTGTCAACTTTTACTTTTTTCAACACATGGAACATTCTCTTGGTGTAAAAAACATTGTTGGTGAAAAACAAAGTTTTCTCACACTAGAGATAAAGAACTTAGTTCTTTTGAGTGACTATGTACTTAGAAAATTTTCTAAGACCATAATATACACTTTTTCCAAAAAACATTTATTTTGCCTTGAAAACAGAAATTTTACTTTTTTGAACATTCTCTTGGTGTAAAAAACATTGATGGTGAAAAACAAAGTTTTCTCATGGTAGAGATAAAGAACTTAGTTTTTATGAGTGACTATGTACTTAGAAAATTTTTTAAGACCACAAAGTACACTTTTTGCAAGAAACATCTATTTACACTTATCAACACAAAAGAAACACTTTTGTGAAATTTTACTTTTTTCAATACTTGGAACATTCTCTTCTCAGGGTAGTTAAGGCATGTGTAGTAGAGTTGTAGCGCGCGCCACGCTAACTAATTACATCTTGTTAGAAACATGGGTTGAACAAGCATTAAACAAGATTTATAATTAACTACTCATGAATATTAAACGGATACGGAAATCAATTGGAGTAGCTAGCTAGTTGAACTTTCTAAGTGAGAACCGTCTATCGCGTGTTGATACCTGACCATCCACGGTTTCAAACAGCACCATAAGAGGATAGCAAAATACCTGTCAAAGGTTAGTAATATAATTTAAATAGTCAGTTTAACACGCAAAATCAATGGGCTGTATTTTTTAGCTGGTACGTGCTTTCGAGTGCGTAAGCGCTCTTGTGAGAAGATCCAAGACAAATGAGACACAGTATGAACACTACCCACACACAGACGGCCCAGATGGTCATCAAGAAGGCTACATGTAAATTCAGCCTCAAGTTTTCTCGATTTCATATACACAAAAAGCCTTGAGCGGGCCACAAGCAATTAAGACAATCAAAGACAAGCAAGGCTTGTGCCCGGTCTATCCCTAAGTGTTTCCATTTGTGAATATGACCAAAAGATAAGTTTTTTTGTTACTAGCCTTGCACTTAGTCCATACACCTGGGTAAAATGTCTGTAGATCATTAATTCCGACAGTACATGGCATTAACATGATACACAAAACATAGTATGAAAAGTGTTTATGTTATAAGTTTTTGTAAATGGCCAGTTGAATTGTACGAACGAATAATCTTTGCTGGTAACTGAATATCTGACTCGCAACATAACTCCCATTGTTGTTGCAGATAGAAGTAGACATCGGGAAGAGATTGAGAACGAAAGTGCATCATCGAGGGACCTGGAGATTTGTAGTCTGCTTCATCACTTCCATCGAGAAACATTATACCACCAGGAACCTCCTTCCACCACACACCTGGACCAAGTATGACATAGTCCGAGATGCGCTCAAGGTGAGCTTGATAATGGGTAGAACTGTGTTCCAAAATATCCATTGGGATGATTGTGTTTGGATGTGGTCCAATAGCTTGGGAAATCACTTTAATCTCACTTTCTTCATGTGCAAGTACATTTGTTGGCCGAACTTGTTGTTCAATTTGCACTCTCTGTAGAATATTGTCTATAACGTGTAGCCCATGGTTGTTTGATGTACTTCTTGTGATTGCTTTTGATTGAGCAAACATTCTCTCTTGTTGTTCAGAATTGACTGAACGTAGTGAGAAAATGCGATAGAGAGTAGGAGAATGAGTTGCGATAGAGTGAAAGTATCGTCCAAAAGCCTTCCGCCTTGTCATTGTTTTAGGTGACGAAAACAATTTGATCCACAAATGAGCATGTAGAAAAGCTGTATTATGTAAGCGTAAGATGCTCTTCGGACTTCGGCTATACTCATGACTGTAACAGAGTTCACATAGTTCTGCTGCTGTAGAAAATAGCTGGATCAGTGTTCTATCGGCATTTATCTCAGTGAGCTTCATGTGCATGATCAATACAGCTTTACGAATATCTGAACCCCTGATAGATTCTTTGCTGAGAATTCCTAATTTGATTTTCTTTAGTTCGTGCAAAACTTCACCAGAAGATATTTCTATTGTTTCATCAATGAGGCTTGCTATATGACCTTTTAGATCATGCAGTGGTTCTACGGAAGAAATTTTGTACTGTTGCAGTTGTAGAGATTCTAATGGAGCTTAGGAGTTGGCTGTAGTAAAGCAGGAAAGTTATTTCTACCACATTTGAGCTCTTCAAATTCAGCCTCGAGTTGTGGTCGCTTCTTTTCTTTTACCTCACTTCTCCTGCTTGTGAGCTCTTGTCTGAGGTCACCAAATAGCATCTTTCCAAAAGGATTGATTGTGTGATTTTTCCATAGCTTTCCCTGTAGTATAAATTGCCGTCGCTCCTCAAGTGTTCTCGTGTTGCTTCTAAATGAGTGTGCTAAGTCATCCATCATATCAATTTTAACATCACACTCAACACAACAGTAGTTGCCACCAATAGAGTTCCCAGCTTCAAATTGTTGAGCAGGACCGTCTCCGTGAAAGAAACGCATTACATCATGTACTACAACTCCATTGCTTAATGGAAGACCACTTGAGAGCTCTTTTAAACATTTTGAACGGCACTGATTATAGAGCGTTTGATCTTCAAGTGAAGAACTGCATTGCCCCAGGATGTGAATTTCTGGTGATTCAACAACGCTTTGAACGTCAATGTCTTTTCCTTTCATTTCTTTCACTTCTTCAGGTGTTAAATAGAATGCAGGGTCATAGATCGTGGAAACCAAAACAAGTAAATGGCCATGCGCTGCAACTGAGGAATGGTCATGCCATACCTTCAAATACCGTGTTCTTCTGATACGTTTGAGGTGTTCTCGGCACTGTTCAATGTTCCAGCCTTCACCAACAATTTCATGTGCTGATTGTAATGCTGCAACTACCTCTTCTTGAGTCATGTTATCAATGATGTTATCTGTATTGTCAGTTCGTATTAATCCCATGTCCTCATGGTTAGACAACAACTTCTTCCAGATTTCAACAAGCTTGATCTTTCGTCCGTGTACTATTGTGGTTGTTTCTTGGACTGTTCTGTTGCTCTTATTGAATCTGAAACTAATTCCTTCTTTTTGAACAACTGGTTCACCCATTGTTACTTCTCCTGACTCAATCTTGTCTTCTAACTTCTTCTTGTGAAATGCAGATGGTCTTTGCATGGGAAATGGTACACCGCAAGGAAGTGTTTTTCGAGTAAGACGTGCTAATCTTCCTGTATTCTGTTGGATTTTTGCTGCTGGAATGTCACATTCTGCTAAGTATTCCTTTATCGTTTGGCCAGCATTAGCTGTAGTTAGTTAATCCATGCTTTCTTGCTAGCTCACTCCAGTTTATCTTCTGAGTTTCACCCCAGGTACTAGCTTCTGACATTAAAGCATCCTAGTCAACACATTCCAAACTCTGTGTGCTACCGTGTTTCCTTTTAGGTGTTGGAGCCTCATCACTTGTAGCGGGTCGCTTGCGTGGTTGCAATGTTACAGATTTCCTAATGTTGTCATAATTTCTCCAACTTAGACGATTACCCATAACCACATCAGTTCCACTCTCATCTAACGTCTGCTGTATTGTTTGTTTTGTGAGTTGTACAGTCTTTCGTTTCTCAACATATCTTTCAGCACTTGATTGTTTCAATGCAAGTTTTGATTTTGGAGTAGCTGCAATAAGTTCGAGTGCTGATTTTTCAAAATGGTGTTGGCAAATTGATTCCATCTGAGCTAGTGCCTTTTCAACACATATAGTTGGAGAAGAAAGATCTACCTTAGTGAAAGTAATTGTTTCTTTGTCATCTGTAAGTGTAACGTGACCAGGAAAGGCTTGAGAAAGACAAAGATGTTCTGTATGGCAACCATAACAATTTATTGCTGAGTGCTTTTCTTTCTCCTCAGAGGGTAGACTATTCCAGGAGGATACTGAAAATGTGTCAAGAAACAACTTTCTTTGTGAAGTAGGGTGCCAGCGCTTGTTAAAAGCAGCAAGTAACCGTGGACCATGTTTGACTGCAGTTGCGTACGAGAGTTCATATCCAGCAAATTGTTTATTGAATTCTTCCAATACTTCAGGTGTTTTTCCTTTTAAATGTTTTTTAATAAAACCGGATTGTTCATAGCGAAATAGTTCTAAATGCAGTACGTGCATAATTGCAGCCAATCATTGATCTATATGTAAACACAGAACATAATTAATGCCACTACATGTAATATGTGTGCGTATGTGTGTGTATATGCATATGTGTGTGTGTATGTGTGTGTGTGTGTGTGTGTGTGTGTGTGTGTATGTGTGTGTCTGTGTCCAAGTGCGTAGAATTATGAAAATAGACAATTTTTACTTAGCATAGAGAGTCCATTAGATGTATTTGAGCACAGAGCTGCTCCTATAGCCACTTAATGTATAGGCATGCAAAC
This sequence comes from Tethya wilhelma, assembly GCA_964030475.1. NCBI lineage: Eukaryota > Metazoa > Porifera > Demospongiae > Tethyida > Tethyidae > Tethya > Tethya wilhelma. The sequence continues at coordinate 34,077 of CAXIPT010000132.1, forward strand.
TATGATACAGTACATATGTACACACACATACTTGCACACTCACGTACACACACACACACACCCATCAAACATGCACACATGCTGCACACGCACACACACACACACATGCCCACACGCACCCCGCACACACATCACACACACATGCACACACGCCCACACATATAGCTCTCCATCACAATTACTAATTAAATAACTTGTGTGTGATTTACAAATTAACAAAGGACTAAGCTTGCATGAGTTATACCTGCTTTTGGCCCGGGATTCTATTGCCACAAAACTGATCACCATGGTCTAAGGTTTATTCAATGCTCTTACAGGCTGTACTGGATTGACAGGCTTAATGTTTAAACACATATAATTTGTACATTCACCTTACTAGCTGCATTTGCTTTGTACTACTGAACATTTCAATGTGTTCACATGTATTTCAACCATAATGTTAACCAAATAATATTTTAGTCAGGGTTTGTGGTACAAATCAGTAGCATCATGATCTGTTACACACACACACACACACACACACACACACACACACACACACACACACAGGTTTACAGCTCTTCAACTTGTTTGCTAGCAGAAGTTCAGAAGCTAGGCTGTTTAAATTGGAAGAGACCTAACAGATTCTATGCATACCAGTGTCAACCAAGTGTACTCAGTGCCTGGGCAAATAACATCACAATTATGAGCTAGCTAACTGGGCTAGCTTGTTTGTACATCAATTTTACTAAATATGTATGAAGTACTATGATATTGTAGTAGCTGTAGAAGAACTTACATTTTTGTCTTAACCAAAGCGCTTGTTGATGACAGTATGACTGCAGCTGTTCCTGCGAATTTCCCGCCAAGTAATTATAACATCACGTGATCGCTCGAGCCACATTACCAGATGATTGTTGAAACGGTGAGCACTATTTCATCGATGCGGACGGCAAAATGGTATAAATTTGCCCTTTTTATTGTATCAGACACATCCATAGTAAGTCAAGTTTTTATTTATGAGCGGAAAATTCTTATCTATGGTGCAGGTTAGTCACTATATATTTGTGTTTACATAAATCCTCCTGAAAATCTCTGAAAAAAGTACTTTACCGTGTGTATGTCAGACGGTTTGTAAGAAATGCAAATTTTCCGGCTCTAGTAATATTCTTATGAACCTCCCTGATACGTGTGGCTCAAAAAAGATAGCTTTTTTGGCGATTTTGCCATCCGCATAAAGCATTATATCGTCTTTTAATTAAATTCATTGCCAGCGCCTTAATTTGTGGGCGTGGCTTGTAGTGCATGCAAAACCTGCCCATAGCTTTCTTTACTGCATGCTCTATCTGTATTGAAAGTTATATCACAAAGTTTAACATTATAGAATTAAATTGAACAGTGTTTACATTGGTTTGAAATAATATTTTGCANAATAGCAGCTTTTTTACCGACTTCCATTTTCCTGCCTATCGCATCTATTTCAACACAAATTAGAACGATCGAAGAACCAAAAAGGAGGTATACCTACTTATTTTTAGCTGCTAAACACTTCTACGTATCGTTTTTTGCCATTTCTTGGCTGCTTCCACTGTCTTTGTTCAATTTTTTT